>QLOD02000013.1:35051517-35067729 GCA_003260245.2 Sideroxylon spinosum | reverse complement strand
GTAATAATAACTTTAATGAATATTTTTTTTTTTTATTCTCTGGAGACCAACTTTATGAATAATGTATGTAGTCTATTTGAATAGTCTCTAATAATGACGATTTAGAAGCTGACAGCTTCTGTTTATTTTTTCATATGTCTTGTGTGTAGTTTTAAAAAAAATAATGCTCTCATGATGTTAATTTTGACCCTAAGTTCATGTGAAAATTTTCATGCGAAAAAAGAAAAAAAAAAAAAAAAAAGGTTGTCCGTCCTAATAAAATAAAATAAAAATAAGAATTTTTGAGAAATTCAAGCCAAACTCGTTACAAAATATGATAAAAATTAGGTATGAATTTAAATAATCCACAACTATGTCATAAAACTATGACTAATAATTATATATTACGATTGATCATTTAAGCTAACGTAAGTGGATTTAATTTGGAAATATAGTTCATATTTAGAATATGATTTCTTCTACATTACAACCTATACATTGTTAGAACATTTACAGACCAAATTGCTTCTATTCATAACCATTTTTATTAGTATATCTCTCTATGAATTTGGCCTAATACTTGTTTTATATTCTCTTTCTATTTGTCGCTAATTGATTTGTTAAACTCGTCTACATCTTTTACAAAAGTTGTCTAAAAAATAGAATAGAAATTCTAAAATATCGATGCGTAATCATGAAAATTAGTTTTAACATATTTTAGAAGTTGATCCTAAAAGCACACCTTCAACCAAATGTATAAATAATAAATAACAATTAAGAACGACTTGTTATATTCAACTATTGTTATATTGTGTATTTTGTATTACGGTTTCATTTTTTAAGATTTCAATAAACAAATATTGGAAAAAGGTTAGAACAAACAATTCGTAAATTATAAGAAAAATAGTTTTGAAACTTGATAAGTAAATGTAAAGAATGATCTAATCTAGCTAGACAATCATACTTTAAACAAGGATAACAATCACAATCTTTTTACTCTTCCAACATCAATGTATTTGATTACAAGTTTATGAATCGGAATTTCTATTCTATTTATAATTATTTGAAGATCTTTGGTTGTAGAATTATAATTCTATTTAAAAGTCTAAATTGGTCCATCATTGAGTTTCTTAGTTATCTTCATTGATGGATATGCATTCATATACTCTATAACGAGAAAGATGATGAGTTCCACTTAGTTGTATAAGGTCTACGACAAAAGAAATGATAGATATTGTAACTCATAGCATGTTGGGTATTAATTAAGATGATTTATAAATAATTAGAATCTTGATCGTTTCAAAATTGTTTGAAACAATAATTTTTTAAATGAATTATATGAGAATAGAATTTCATCCCACATGCACAACACACTACCCTCCAAATTTCTCTTGAACATTTCAATCACAATAGAGAAATGATTAGAATAAACGACTAATGGAGAATGTGAAGATAACACAAAAAAATCATAAAGATGACCAATGATAAGCATGCCTCTATTTGTTCTTATCTTATGATTTTATAGAAACAAAGCATTCGATGGTCACTTCTCAATTGTTCAAATCTATCATGTCTCTCTCTACATCAAGTGAATTCTTAAGTATTAGTGATTTGAGCATTTAATGTTAGAGTACAAAGTGAGCCCCATGACTTATGGATGTAAATGTGATAGCCATTACAATACCTATACATTTTCTGGTACAATCAAGTTCGTTTTATATACACATACTAAATATTCTATATTATATATTCACCTTGAATCATGTATCATTTTCAACAAATATTTGACTCTGAATTGATGATATCTCCACTCGAGACAAATTTTAAATCCTCAATCTATGAAAGTGTTTTCAGAAACATGAATGACTATTATTGAGCCACACGGTAGGGGTGAATCTTATATCTTCATGTATATTTTTATTTATTTATTTATTGAAATTACGGTAACAAGAAATCATATTTTCAAACGATGGTTTCAGAATTAATAGGTAGGTGATTTGAAATCGCGATTTAGACGGTTACTACGCTAGGAAATTAGTGAAGTTGTCATTTAAAACAACGATTCTAGAGGGTTAATGGGTTAAGAAATTGTTTGATCAAGTTACGAGGTTGACAAATATTTAAATGTTACTGCATTCGACTAACACCTTTAACAAAAGTGATGCCTCCAAAGCGCGGGCCGTAAAAACTTTGGACGCGATGTCACCTGAAAACACATCGAGTGTTGACTGTAGAGTTGTTTAACAAAATGACACAATCTATACAAGAATATTAAATTTGAAAGAGAGAGGGGGGGGGTGTTAAGAGAGAGATTGACTCTTGACCTATAGAAATAGAGGAACTACAACATAACATATAAAAGAACCTGCCTTCACCCCACCAAGATGAGGAGGAAAAAATGGAATCATGCATTACAGGATCAATGCGAATTTCGTTAACATGTCCAGAGCAAAGTTTTCAGACATAAATCCAAGAGGTTCGTGCAAAAACGGCAGCCATTGTCAATTCCAATCTTGATACCAAATCTTGCTTGTTACACAATTTCTTCTTTAGATACAAGCAATTGCTCTGGTTGAGGAAGAAATTAAATGGGTCCAATGAAGACCCAGCGAATGAGAGAATCAACTGTACTGTGAAGAAAAATACAGGAAATTCTTAACCCCTAACCCTACACCAACAAGTCAATTAAATAACAGTTTCATCATACTCTTCTCACTTTTTACCCCCTTCCCTTCTTTGCCGAGTGACCGGTCTTCCGCTTGTGACGACTGAAATCCGAAACAAACCGGAATGTCTGGCCACAGCCTGCCTCAGTGCAAACATAAGGACGAGCACCGGTGTGAACTCTAATGTGCTCGGTCCGAGCCCACGCCCACTTGAATGTCATCTTGCAGCCTTTCCAGGGGCACTTAAGGGGGCGGTCATCCAAATGAACACGCCGGTGCTGCACCAGATACTTGTGTGAGAAGAACTTTTTTCCACACCCCTTCACCGGACATATGTTTCGCTTATGCACCACGAGCTCTTGTTTCGAGCCAAAACTCATCGTGCACCCTTCCATGTCACATGCATATTCCCCTTCCTCATCTCTTACCTTTGTGTTGTTATTTGCAGGTGGAGCCTTCACAGCTGGAGTTTTCTTTGCTTTCTTACTAGTAGTCTGCTTCTTTGATACAGATTTGGCTTCAATTGGTTTCCCCACCAACTCTTTTGGGAGTTTTGAGGTTCTTTTCCTCAGCCGCGTGCTAGGTCCACCTTCCAGCTCGTCCCCAGTGCATGAACCAAACTGCCTTGTCTTGTGGTCAAAACTTTTCTTGCGAGGGGTCTCTGGTTTCACTTGCTTGTTTCTGAGATTTCTCCTCTGCTGCTGATAAACCCCCTCTGGTAAATCATCTGAATCTTCCGTTTTTAGACACTTAGCTTTCATGGTTGCCTCACTTTGTACACTATTCTTCCTTTTCTTTCCAGTCTTCCTAGTTGCAGAGGTGATTTCAGCAGGGCAAGTGACTTCTGATAGTCTCTCGAGCTTAACTTCAGGCTTTGCCCGACCATGAAAACTTCTCTCTTCATCGTCTTCTTCTTCACCATCTCTTTTCACTAACAATGGATGAACTTGATTTGACATCCAGACTTTCCCACACCATTTCCCAGCCACAACTATTTTTTTCTGTCTTCCTGATCCCTTCCCATGAACCTTAGGTTTTGTTGGGCTGTTGGCCAAAGAATTGCGACCAAATGCTTTATATATGACACTGTTGTATGGCATCTGCTTACTGTAGAGAGGAGAGCGGCTAAGGTTGGCACTGTAGTAGAGATCAATGCTTAACTTTACAGCCCAGTCTCCATTCCCATGTGTGCCTCCTTCACTTTCAAGAGCTGATTGTATCCTCTCTTCATCTTCTCTAGTGACCTCCCTGAATGAAATATCATTCCACAAATAATCAATTCCCATTTCTTCCGCCACTAACTTTGCTTCAGCCTCAAACTCGGGATAGTCTGCATGTGTTCAACAAAACCCTTGAGCTACTTCCAAGAAGCATCTTAACAAAAAATAAAAAGCTCTATCGGTATGAACTTGTATATAGATGCAAGAGAAGCAACGGAAATCTGAAAATGCATTCAGAAATCAATAAAACAAGAAAAAGAAGGTAGGGAGGAACCATCACATAAATTAGGCAGCAATAAATGTTTTCCCATTTTTATTTGAAAGAACTTCCGACTTCAGCAGCTAAAGGAAATATATATGTTCACAAAATGATAGGCATGCAATGCTTGTCGCAACCCTTCAACAATTGTCATATGCAACCTCGTCACGATTCACTGAATTAATTTAAAAGCAAACCCTTCCACTCATGGTATTCAATAAGTTTTCCTGTGGCACAAATGTATACAAGTCCATGGAAAATGAAAGCATAAATTGAATTAGAATGTCTCTCAACCCCCGTGTGCTTTAGGTAATTAAATAAATTTGCATGCATCAAGGGTGCCTCCAAGTACAAAAAAGCACTTCAGCACTGACTGTGAGAGTCGAGATATATCCACGTGTTCCAAGAAATGTAAAAGCTATGAAATTCTATATCTTTCCCTCGGGAAAAACCAACTATAAAAAAAGAATAAAAATGCTTTTCATTCTGCACAAGGAATTCTCTATATCTAAATTTTTTTCCTATTTCTCTCACTTCATACCACCAGTGAAAGACAAAAAAGTATTAATCTCCATGTTTTTCTCTCCTCATCTACCGTAGCTCCCCACCATATCCTGAAGGCAAGTCCTCCGTCCGAAAGAAAAACCCACTGCATCCCAAACAAATGAGAATTAACTCCCAAATTTCTTTCCTTCAGGCACATTGTATGAACAAGTTGTTAATTGACTCTGTAACTAGAAAATTTATCCTATTTCTCTCACTCCATTCCACTAGTGAAAGACAAAAAAAATACTGATCTCCATGCTTTTCTCTCCTCGTCTACCTTAGCTCCCCACTATATCCCAAAGGCAAGTCTCATATCCAAAAGAAAAACCCATTGAATCCCAAAACAGTTGAGAATCAACTCCCAAATCTCTTTCTTCCAGGCACACACTAAGAACAAGTGGTTAATTGATCGTGTCTCCCCCTTGCACAAACAAACTTGTTGATCAAGATCATCCCCCTTAATACGAAATTATCCACTGTGAGCATCCTCCCTCAAAGCATACAACAAACCAGAAATGCTTCCTTGGGTGCCGTTCTGTTTCTCTAAAGATCAAACCACGGAACTCCACCTCCCCACTTCTCTCCAATCTGTCGTAAAAGGACTTCACCTCAAACCTACCAGAACTTGAACCTGCCCAGATAATGAACCAGAAGAAATCTACGACAGCTCCACCCCTATTCTTCGCAATGGCAAAAAAATACGGGTGTAAGACCCTTAGACAGATATCTCCAAACCTGTCTCCAGCAAAGGAAATATGCCTTCTAAACTGGGGTAAGGATATGGCATACTAATCCTAATTTAATTGAATAACAATTCAATTTTAGCACATAATAATGCATAAAACTTATATTTTGTGCATGGAGCCTTTTTTCAATACCGTATTACCAAATAAAATAAAATAATTATATTAGACATATAAATATTTTCCCGTATCCCCATATCTTTAAATAAAAGAATTAATGGATCCGACTCTTAGACTCGTATCCATCCCCAACACCCATACCCGAATCCATGTACCGTAACTCCGTTGTAGCCTATCCCCTTTCTATGACGCCATACTTGGAGGCTATGAGACTTCTACACAAATGGTGTCTCTCATAGGCAACCTCTTAGCCCCACAGTTGTGCTTACAATACCATCACTGAACCAAATAGGCATCTCCATTAACATGTATGCATATGAACATCACCAGAAGTGGGGTGCCCACACATTGTGTGTGATAACTCTTATGGTGATTACAAAATTAAAAAATAAAGGTTACTAAGCATTGGAGAGTTGAGGGGTATTAAAGGAAGAGAAAATGTGACAGTCTCAAGAATGAGACCTCACAAAGTCTCGCTGTATCTTTGTGTCTATGTATTGTAACAGTATGATACATCCACATATGACATATGATTCAATACAAGGCGGTCCCACAGAATTAAGACCACCCCATTTACACACACTCGGACAACTCAAATCACTATATGCAATCTAAACTAAATATTCAATACAAAAATATCCCGTACTTCCAATACTCCACAAGGATCTTCTACGCTTGTCTCCACTGGATGGAGCCGTACATAGAACTATGTTTCAGTCTTTAAGGATAAGAATTGAGAGAGACAAAAATTTGAAATAAAAAATGGAAATAAAGAGGAGAATTACTATTTTATTGAGTAGAATTATCCAGTCATGAACTATATAACATCGCACCTGGATGACAAACAAGCAGTATATGTGCTCCACCAATTGGACGAAGTTTCTGTTCTACTTCTGCAGCATGCTGAAGACAGAAGACATGTAATCTAGAAGAATCCTCATCAGACTTTCGCGTAAATGGCATAGAAGTGTGCTCAAATGGGACAATCGGTTTGCTTATACTTGTTATAGTTTCCTGAGCAACTGGGGAACCATTTGCAGCAGCAGATGGTAGCTTTATTTGATGTCTAAACCTACTCCCTATGTGATTTGATTCTATGGAAGCAATATTATCAGTTTCAAAGTCTGCAGAACAGTAGAATGTTTCACTGCTATCCCTAAAATTAGATCTTGAAGGTCCATCATTCTCGCGTGAAGTAAAAGCCCGAATAGGGACATCATCATCAAAACCAAGTCTCTGGCAATCAGTTGTCTTGGTATGACCCATTGGAGAAGGCAGTCCTGTATCATCAAATTGATGCATATTTTCGGGTTTGTGGACAGGAATATCTGCTTCAATCTCTTCTTCGTCAGAATCAGAAGAATTACCATAAGTCAAAGCCAATAGGTTAAGGGCTGAAGGTCCTTTTTGGGCCTCCATTTTGGAAACCAGCTCTGTACTTTGATCTACTGTTCGCATTTGATCAGACTGAATAGGGACATCAAACAAACCATCAGGAGTCTTCTTCCCCATCCGTCCTGCATTGAGATGAAGCAAACGTAAGTACATATCATAAATGAAAGCCATACATGTCGAGTTGAAAATTCTCCACTGCGCATAATCTTCAAACAAAGATGTCACTCATTTTACAAGTTCATAATACCAACTTGATAAGATTATTATGGATCCAAAATAAAATGAATTAATTTCCCATCTGTAATCAATCTAAACAGCATCTGAGCTTTGACTATCAAGCTAATACTAGGATGTGCATATGTGTGAAGGAACTTCACTAACCAACAAATGCATGCCTTAAGGTGTAACCCGAAAAGGAGGAGGAGCTGTAACCAGTAGAAATCTTGTCTGATGGACATTTTTAGTATATGCATGGTCACAATGCATCAAATGGATTAGATTGAATTATTTAACAGAATAATCACCTACAGAAAGAGTGATAAATATACTCTATGACATAATGCAAGAGCCCTGAACGAAAAAAAGTCACAAGGGGAAAAATTGTAGAAGAAAACTTACCAGAATGGGAATTCACCTCAGTTGAATTTGCATCCCCAGTGTCAACAGCAAAACCATCAGTAGTTACAGCAGCACCAACATCCCGACCATTAAAGGTGCTACAATCAGCTGACATAAGGATTTGGGCAGCTTCTTCTCTAGGTTGAACAATGGCAACACAAGCAAAGCTCAATATCCCACAAGTGACACATGAAAACAATCCATGATCGATTCGTTCACCTTCAGTATCTGGTTTATGGGTCTGAGAAGCCAACGTGCATGCATCATCACCGCTACTTAATAAGGAAAGCCTGTTCCGCTCATACACAGAAGAAAATTTTCCCTTAACTGGGTAGAAACCTATTAATTGTTTTATCCCAGATTTCCTGTCCAGCGAGAAATTTTCAGAAACTAGACTTTCTGAGGCTTTCATTTTTTTTTCAGGACTGCATAATCCAAGAGGCAACCTAGGATTTCCTTTTGCGCAGGATGCAATTTGTAAATTTGAACAAGCAGAATCATCTAAAGAATTTTGAGGAAGTAACACAATGGAAGATCCTTCCCCAAGAACATGAAGCAGCTTATTATTCCTAACCACATCATTCACAAATAGTTCTTTGATAAAAGTTTCCCCTTCACCCTTCTTTTTATTCTTTAATCTTGAACTCCGTGGTTCAGTATTAATCCTCTTAGGTATCCTGTAAAGGAAGTCAAAAAAATAAATAAAATTTTATTAGTATCAAGGGGATACCACCCAATTACAAGCAGAGAAAAAAAAAATAATGTATAATTCATAATTGATTCAAACGTCTGCGTTTCCAGTGCAGAAATGTTGAATTATGACATGGTTATTCACTTGCTATTTTTATCTCATATTTCATGAAAGCAATACCAAAAGAAACAAACATCCCACAATAAAAGCACAACAAATACTGTAAGTTTCCATAAGAACAATCAAATTGCTACAGTAGCAGAAAATTCTAAATGGTGCAGGTATGAATGGATGCTCTCTTCTTTATCTTTTTGATAATTAAATAAAATTTCATTATTGCATCAAGAGATGAGCAAAAAGGATCCAAGGATAGTGGATTACAGCTCCAAGTGTTCAGCAAAATGTAACAAGGAAAACAATTCCGAATCTTTCCCACCATCTGACCATCTATACAAAGTAAACAAAAAAAATTCTCTGAGCCTGTACAATGGTATTTCTGTGCCAAAAAGACCTGACAGAAGATAAAACCAAACCAAACTAAGCCTTTTCCCACTAGGTGGGGTCGGCTATATGGATTTGACGACGCCAATCAAATCTGTTGAGGGCCATGTCCTCCGTTAGAAGATGTATACAAATTTTTGCTTCTACGTGCATCTGTGGGGGTCTTCAAGCATATTTCGAAATCTCACAATGAAGAAAGATTTCAAGTCGAATGGATTTTCAAATCCCTAAATTCCTATCAATTTTTTTTTTTTTTTTTGGACAAATAAATAACTTACTAATTAATAAAGTGGTATCAAGGTAGTTCCACCCAAATACAAACCAAAACTTAAAAGACTCCATACTCTCCTAAAAAAGACCAAAAATCCACTGTACAACGTACACATCAAAAATCCTTTCAATCTATGTAATGGAGAGACTATGCCCTGAAAAGATCTTTTGTTCCACTCCCTCCGAACCAACCATGCAATGCAAAAAGGCACTACCCTCCAAGCCTTCATATTCCTTTTAGCCATCTTGCCACCCCATGATGTTATAAACATCTGTCTCACATCCTTCAGAAAAACCCTAGCCATACCAAAACGTGAAAGCACCAAACATCTATCAACTTTTTCCTTTCTGCCTTTATAAGCTGGATGAAATCTCGTCCTCTAGGCATAAAAAATGTTACCAGAAACTTTATCACCCCTTATTTTAGAATAGGTTGAGAAGTCATAGTGAATTATAAAGACAATAAGCGAGGAACTTTTTAGGGAATGATACCTAACGGCACTGTAGTTCAAAGGAAATTTAAAAATAGAAAGAGGTCAAACCTTGAACAGAGTGACAGTGCAAGATCATAAAGCAACTGGAAGTGAGACACCATAGGAGGACAATTGATTGAAGCCCTACGAATGGCAGCATCTTTAGCAACCCTCAACCATTCAGGGGTGGCAATATTAGCAGCCTCTCCACAATTAAATCCTGGATGGACAAATCATATCAATAGCATAAAATTTATTGTTATACCTAGCTTCAATACCAACGATAACAACAATCCCAGCCTCAAAATAAATAAATAAATAAATAAGGAGGAAAAAGAAAAGAGAAGGCAATTTGAAAGTGAAAGAAGTCTTACCATGGCTGAAACCAGAGTGATAGGCTCTAGGGAAAGTGACAACATATTCTCCAGCATTTTGCACTAACCTGAGCAGAAGAAAATGGCTACTCAGAGGAGCATTGATGTATATGTCAACCAATAGACCATGAAGCTAGCTAAAAGCAGATTTCACAAATAACAAATTACTATGAGATTACTGGAATGATTTCCAGATGTGATACTAAATGTATGTTTCTTGTGGATGGAAGGAATGTTCTGCCAAATTTTAGTTATTTGGCATGCAAGTTACATGTTTCTTCTCTTTTATCGCTTTCCCTGAAACTCCTTTATGAACAGCCATTAACTGCTTCAAAAAAACTCACCTTGAATAGTGATCTTTATGTTAATTGTAGAGGCCATCACTAGACTTTGTTTCAGATGCAACCAAAGTTTTCATAGTCAATACAAAACTCAGAAAAGTATGAAATCAGAGTAATCAAAAAGTGACCTGCAGCATGGAACCCCAGCACTAATAAGTACTTCTGGTGACATGACAGTGGTCTTCTCACCGAGTATAGCAAAAGTTGCTGGGAAAAAAAAAATGAACAACAAAAAAGTTTAGTAGAATCACTTAAAATAAACGTAATGAATTCCATACAAATTCTGAACTGAGTTACATGTGCTATTAACCAACGGAAGAACTGCCAATACATCTCTGACACAACCAAAATAGGTCATGACTTCGTTTTTTATTTATAAGTAATCCAATTTTATAAAGCATCAAGACAGTGCGCAAAAGGATCCAAAGGATCACCCCAAGTGTAGGTCATAACCTCATTAAACATCATGTCACAGTCTCAGAGATTAACGGTACAGGAGAAATTCATTCCATTGGAATTTAATATGCATAGCAGTAACCTTTACATTTTCTGTGCATGATCCATGGACCTCATTATATACACCCTTAGAGATATCCACCAATCCAGGTGAAATGATTCACCAGAAGGTATGAGACTCAGCAGTCATTGGATTAAGTCAACTGTGCCTCAAGTCATACCAAATGGAAACAAACTACAAGAACACTTACCACACCCAAAAAATGTCTCTATGTCAACATTTACTAAGATATATATGGCTTCATGGCCATATTTGATGTTGTGAAAACATAAAAAACAGAAAATGCAAGCTTCAATGTGTGAAAGTGCTGTTCAATATATCGCCATGGCAACAGTGTCAACTTTAAGTTTCAAATACTCAAAAGATCCTAATATTCAATGTCAAACCAAATCAGAAATATATTAGTTTTTCAAACAAGAAAATATATGTGAAATTACTCAACTGAAAAACATATTTACACAACACCCGAACAACAACAACATGCAACTTTACTTGTGCATTTTTAACTTCAAAAACAAGTTTACATGTAATTTTTTTTCCTTAGATTTGTTCCACACCAATAGCCAAATCTTGTTTAGCAAACAAGTCATTATTCTAATTAGGTGTGTTTGGCTACATATATCTATTTTTCTCCATTTAATTCTATTTGAAGCCCTGTCCTTGCTTAAGTTTAGGATAAGTTCTATTGCCTCAACCATGCCCTCCTTATCCTTATTTCTTTTACCACCGTCCACGTGGATCAAATCACCCCACTTGACAAGCACATTATAATTGGTTTATGGTGCACACAGCCATACCATCTGAAATAGCTTCCCCTCACTTCCTTTGGCATAACTTCCAGTTTTTTTATAATCACATGAATCCAGCAAAGTTCCCTAGTTAATACATTTCAGCAGCAACTACTCCTCTGCCAGCTGCTGAGATTAATGCAGCCGCAGGGACGTCTAGAATTCATATGCAAGGGCTCCTTCCTTGTCATGTGCTAATCATGCCAAGGGAGGCAGCCTCCCCATCACTATGAATAACTGATACAAGATGATGAAAATGGTTACTCTACCCATCAGATGTTACTCCTCCTTTGTCAATGTTCCAAGTTTTGCTAAAACTTAAACTCGTAGACATCTCTATCCATCAGATGTTACTCCTCCTTCGCGAATGTTTAAAGTTTTGCTAAAACTTAACTTCATGTATTTTATCTTAGTTCCTCTTAAACACTTCATATTCTAAGTTATCCCTCCAACATTCTGCCTGAACTTCCCATTGAAGAGCTTGAATAGCAACAACTATTTACAAAATTGCTGCATAATCCTGACATTAAAGCAACCTCCTCAAATCCCCAAAATTAAACCCTCGTCCAAGCCAAATATAAAAGTACTTACATTTGTTCCCATAGAAAATAATTAAATCTTTGAACCAAGCCATCCTTAATTTCCGATCCACCCGTCACTTCAACTTAGAGCTTGCAACTAAAGTTTTAGTTATCTGACATCTTACGAATCCAAATGAAAGGATTACTTGCCTCCCCACATTTCTCACCTTTGCCGAACTTGACAATGATAACCTGTCCATCCTTATAATTCTTAGTAATTTCCCCCACAAAACTTTGCACCTAATTCATCAAATGAAGCTTTTGAATAAACAAAAATATTGGCCCCAGAAATCAAAATATGGAAACAATGTCAGGATATGAGGTTTGATAATAACAATTTGATTAAATACAAGTGTACATACTAGCTAATAAACAGTAAAATGCAACAAAATTTGTAACACAATAAACAGAGTACACATATGAGAACCATAAAGCAGGGGAAATAATTATTACTTTATAGTTCAATGCGACACTCAACTCACCAAGAGGATTGATCTCTCCTCCATAACCATGAACCCTGATTACCTCCTCGACCGCAACTGCAGCTTCCCTCGGCACACCATACCATGTCTTCCCTGCCCCCATATGCAAATAATTCAAGCTATGGAGATCATGATCCTCCACATGCCAAGCGAACCAGCTAAACAACATGGCTAAATACACCATTGGGGAAGTGACGCCCGGAATTTCCTCCTTCATAAACCTCAACAAAGACCCTTTAGCCCTAGACACTCCTCTCATGTTCCAGGGAGTCTCACCAACAGTCAGCGCCTCCTCTGCTTCCTTACTCTTCCTTACACTCACAGGCACGAATGCCGAACCCGGCATGTCATTCGCGTACTCAACCGAGAAGGGCTTGTCCCCATTGGCCTTCCAGTAGAGAGTTTCGATTTCCAACGGCGATAGTCCCTTCTTGGTGCTCTTCTTCAAGTAATTCTTCTCGAAGATCTTCGCTTTAGCCTCAAACTGGGGCAGAGTATAGTTCTCGCCACTCTGCCACACTGGCTTCTGCACGGGGCGGTGCTTCCGCGGACAGAACCCGATCTGCTGCTGCCTGGTGGTGAATGTCGGCGGCGACTTAGGGTCGGAACTGGTGGACCTCGCCGCCAGCGACCGGTTGAGGTTCGCAATTGTGGTCTTCTTCGGCGGAGCCGGCACGGGGGGGACGATTTTGCAGATTCCATACTGAGAAGCCTCCTTCTCGATCTTGAAAATGTAAGCAATTGGATCTTGGAACTCAGCTAGCGTTGGCCGGTACTCCGGAGCCAGAGATAGGGTTTTCAGCCATGGAAACACCTCTGTATTCGGTTGCTCTGCCGTAACTGCTGCTGCTGCCGAGGCCATTAATCACAGCTGCACATACACAAACAGATATACATATACAGACACACATATATGTATGTATATGTGAGATCTGCGAGTCTCATTGAGAGCGAAGAAGCTGTAGAGATTCTATTCCCCCCATTTTCTTTCCATGTATTTTCCTTCCCTTTCTTTTCTTTTCCTCTGTTTTCGATGCGGTTTAGTAGTATTACAGAGGAGGAGTGAAAATAGGCAGAGGAGGAAGGGGCAAATGAGAGAGTAAACATGCGAGATGGGGGTTTTATTCTGGGTTTGGCGAAGAAATTGTAAATGGCTGCGAAATTCGTCTTATTTACCGTTTTACCACCGAATTGCCCATTCCATCTCCGTAACTCCCCTGAAGTGGTTGCATAAGTTTTGGTTTTTGCAACAACGTCCCCGATATCCATTCTAAATTACAAATCGGTACCATATTCTGTAAATATTGTCGTTATCACGTCACTAATTCAGTGTCCGTTCAATGATACCTTGGTCTCAATTCGGTCAAATTGAGTCCGAAAGTGACTTTAATCCAGTAGATAAAAAAAGCCAATAGTGGCAAATGGATAACGTTATATTATTAAAAAATTCTGTAATAAAAATCATGGTATCATTTTTAAGCACTTATTTGGAACTCAAGAAAAGAGAGAGTTTTAACAAATTTTGCTCTTTTTTTTTTTAATTGTTAAAAATTCTTGATAATTTCTCTAACCTTTTTTTATCAAACAAACAAAAATTATTAAAAATTTTAAATTTTTATCAAACGCATAAAAAATTATACCTAGCAATTTTTCCCAAAAAAAAAAAAACAATACCAAAAAAATTCAATTGTAACATGCCTAGAGTAGTACAGTTATTGTGTTCCAGATTTTGTTTTTTAATAAAATTTTTGGTAGAGTATTATTTTTATAAGTTGCAATTTTCAGAGGAAATTAAACATTTATAATGTTCTAAACAAATGAACTATTATCGTTATAAGAAGGGACAATTCCAAAACTTTAATAAATTGGGGCAAAAGTTACATACTTTTTGTTTTATTTGAAAACGAACAATATATTCTTATAATAAAAGTACCACTCTATAAGTAATTATGGTAATATAATTAAACTTATGGTATAATTTAAAAAAAAAACTCAAAAATATTATAACTAGATTAGTAAACTACCTATACTCATGTGCATGGAGTGAGAGTAGTTACAAGTGGATAATAGGTACAACATATTAAATTTTTTTGTTTAGCTAAAAATCAAGCAAACTTAAATGCAATTTTCAAATAAATAAGGGAAATTATCTCTGCTTTAAAGAACAGCAACAAATTCTAACAAAACTGGCCTTACTGTATCTAATTGTGGCAAAATTTACTTATACCCATACCTAACAAGCAATTTAAATCAATCATTCTCTTTGATCCGATACCCTATTTCCTTATCCGATACAAAATATTAACCTTAATCGTAAAGAGTAGAGATCATTGAATAAAAGCTGATATATAATATACATATGTAGGCAATTTTTTTCCCTATCTAATTTCTTGTACATCGTCAATTAAAAAATAAAGAAAAAAATTTAATATAATGTACTTATGAAATAAAAATGGATACGCAATTATTTGTGAAGAAACAAGTAATTTGGAAGGATATACATCTGATTATATGATTTTTATTTATGAATCAACTTCATTCGTCGTGAATTTTTTAAATTTTTGTTCATATTAAGTTGAATAAGATACTAAATAAAACATAAAAAAAAATTACCATCTCTACGTGCTCTTGATTTTAAACATGTTTTTTTTTTTTTACTATGATATCTATTATATGATGTATTTCAATTTAGCTTAACAAAGTGTTCGTATTAATTAATTTACTACAATGTATCATGTATTAATTATTTGACCCCTCGAATAGCATATATATATATATCTTTTTGATATTATTATACTTGTGAAAGACGGGCATCTTGTAAGCGAATCATTGTTAGGTCGCCGTCAACATGGAGGCTCTGATTTCGTGAGCTTGCTAATGTTCGGTCACACAAAGCACTCTTCCAGTGCCAGTGAATTAAAGATTTTTTAAACGAAAAAAAAAATAAAATTAGTTGTCTTGTTTTTGTTTATAATAAAAATAAAAAGAAATTATGAGATTAAAAATTAATTTATTAATCTTTTTTTATTTATTATATATTTTTAATCTATTTAAATAAAAATATGCATTTGTGATCTTATATTTATCTTTCCTTTTTTTTTTTTTGTTCTTTTCTTTTCCCTCTCTAAATTTTTAATCCAAACAAATCCTATCCCAATATGCTAAATTCATTTTTTTTGTTGTTTTTTTTGGGGGGGGGGGGGGTGGTTAATTCGTCCGACTGTCTCATAACGAAAAATCACTTGATTTTTGAGTTTAGGTTCCAAATGAGAATAACCTTTTTATAATTTTTTTTTTTCTGTTTTCTCTCCTTAAAAAAATAAAAAATTGTATTTTAATTTTTCATTTTTTAAAAATAATTAAGATTAAAGTTGGGGTTAGATCAAGTAGCAATGGCCTAAGACATCCCCAAACTCTATTTGAGTTGATCCCTTACCCTTTTTAGGGATCGATTGAATGGAGCAAAAGGTCCCCTCCAAAACTTTTACTCCTTCATAAGTGTGGGTCTCACATTTTTACCATTGTTTAGATAATAATATTTGCCTCTTCCCCCCTCTTAGCTTTCCCATCCCCCTTAGCTTTTCCATCCTTGGAGATAATTTTTGGACACCCCAAGGACTAACAAAAAATTATCCCCCTTAAAGCCCC
>QLOD02000013.1:34800078-34818307 GCA_003260245.2 Sideroxylon spinosum | reverse complement strand
TAATTGTTTCCACATATTTTTTTTAAATTAGCCATACAAATTTTTCAATATTACTCTTGCTAAAATTTTCTTTTAAACCCACCCCTCCAATTTATCTTTACCCAGCAGCCTATAGGATATGGAAAAAAAAATAAAAAAGAATACATTGTTTATTCTAAAAAGATAAAAATTATAATTTTTTTGTTATATAATAGAATAAATTCTAATCCGAATATTTTTTTTTTTTAAGTTTGCCCCCACAAACTAGAAATTCTTTTTTTTTTTTTTTTTTTATCTCTTACGTTTGCTAATTTTTATTTTAATTAAAATTTTATTATTAGGCACTAATTACAAATAATTTAACCCAATCAAAAATCCAATTAACTAATAATGAATATATACAAAAAATAATGTCTCTACTATTTTTATTAGTTCTAAATATATATATATATATATATATATAATAAAAAAGAATATATGATACAATTAATTAAAAAGTTAAACAAGAGGATGCCACAAACAAAAGTTTACGTAATTTGTATTACTAGAAAATAAAACCTAACCAGATTAGTAAAAATCAGCTTCTCCATATACATAAGTAGCATAACGGCGAATGTGGTCCCGAAAACAGGCAGAGAGCACCAGAAAGAAGCTTCAGCGGAGAAATCCTGTTGAAGTCAGCAAAGAACAACCGCAGCAATTCCGGCACCTTCGAACAACCTCCTCTGGACGCCGCCGTCCCCGACGCATCCCCTGCTTCGGCGGTCCAGAAATGGCTCTCCAGCGTCCTCATACCCCCCAATCAAACCCTTGCACCGCCACCACCCGGCGACGACGACCATCCCAGCGCCGAGCAAAGCTCAACGCTCCCGCCATTTCCACATGTACCTTCAGCCACCACCCCTCGCAAGTCCCGGTTCCAGAACTCGGCCTCCGGTGCAACCCAGCCTCAGGGGATCCCGACCCACCATTCAAAACGAACGTTCAAAAACGCTCCGGCGCCGGAAACCCAGTTGCTCTCTCCGCCGAAGAAACTCATCGAGTCGGCTCACCGGAGATCGATTTCGTCCTCGACCTGCTCGTTGCCGGAGAATCAAGTGCTGTCTTCGCCGAGGAACTTGGTAGAGTCTGCCCACCGGAGGTCCATATCGTCGTCGACATGTTCGACCGGAAAGATTTCACGGAAACCCAGTGTGAACGGATGGCCAAAAGAGGCAGCTCACTGTGGCGAATCAGACCTTAATGGGTTTCTGAAGGAGCAGAGGATCAAAATTGGAAAGATTTTGAACGGAGAAATGAAGGGGATGGCCAAGATTGTGCTCTCCGGACCTTCAAACAGTAGGTTTGACTTGATTTTGAGTATTTAGATTTTGGGTTAGTTGCCTTTTTACTCATGCATGCATGAAGCTTTCCTTTTTACTCTTGCATGAAGCTTACACCCCAAATTTTAAAAACTTATACCTTCTAATTTAGAAGTTATCAATGGTATTAAATTTTCAAGTGAAAAGGAAAAAAAATACTTGTTAAAAACTAAATAAAATCAGGGTATAAGTGTAGTTAATACAAAATACATAAGATATAAATGTAATTTTCAAACCTAATTAAAGTTAAAATCGATATATCCGATGGAATTTTTTAATATTTTCGCTTATTTAAAGTACAAAAGATGTATAAATAGGTTTTTAAAGATAAGTAATTTTCACTTTTAAGTGCAGGGGTAAAGGGTAATTTATTATTGGGATTGGTTGTAAGTAATTTTCACCTTTACACGTGGTGATTGGTTGTATCCGATACATCGGGATTTGCAGGTACTAGTTCAATGGTGGCTGCAATTTGTTATGCTTGGTTGTCGGAGAACAAAATGAAAACGAAAACGAATAAGGTGAGTGTTGAGGCAGATGAAGGCACTGCTTCGGTGGTAGTGCCGGTGATGAATATGAGGAGAGGTAAAATGTCGAGGCAGAGACAGGTGGCTTGGCTTTTTCACCATGTTCAACTTGATGTTACTTCATTGCTATTTTCTGATGAGGTAAAATATTTTGGATGTGGCACATAAAAGTAAGAAATTACATGCAATTGTTAAGAAATGTGTAGTTTCAATATTTTGGAGAAACTTTAGAATCTTATTTCAGAGATGTTTTTATTTTTTAAGAAATGAAAATATTTTGAGGAAGAAAAAAGAGATATTTTGTTGCTTGTTATATGTTTGTGTATGCTTTGCTTGTTCAAAATGTAGCCTATTGCCTTGTAAGTTGCAGTTTTTTTTGGTCTTTCCTGTCTTTAAGATAGGTGAGATTTGGACCCAGGAACTACACCATATTATAGTAAATTCGTGGGAATATAGTTAGTGTGGAATTTGTTCAATTTGAATATGTTTTCAACTCTAAGCTACTTTTCAATGCTTTGTTACTTCCAATTTGAGAAGTGAGGTTTGTTGTTTCCAACCCCTGATAATATTCTTCTTACCAGAAGAATTGCATCTTTGGAAGACACATAGTTAGATGTACCTGAGATTGATTTGATTATTGGTTGTGCATAGATACAATGAGTTGGTGTCGATGCCAAAGTGAATTGGGATATTTCACTGGAAGAAAAACAGAAGTGTATTGGGAAAATTGATTTGAGTCATCAATGCTATTTCACATGGAAGAAATGGTATGAACAAGTGCTATTCATGTAGTATAAAAGTTGCAAATTGTCAAGATACAATCAAGTCTGATCATCACATCCAGTAGTTATAATGCCTTTAATCTGTTTCTGAAATGACGATTGTTTTCGACTGCTATATCAAGAATTTGTTTTTTCAGTATGGTAATTTATGTATGCTTTAGAATCGAGTCAAGATTGTATCTTACTGGATGATTTTAAATTCAATCCATTGGTAGCAGCTAGGATTTATCAACTTTGTACTGTTATTAAGCAGGAACTTGGAGCCATTTATCTGTATACCATTTTCATACATATGTTTGATGGGTTAATGATTGTGACCATCTTCTGACATTTTAATTGCATTTTTAATAAGGTGGATTTGGAAACACTGATGATGTCTAAGAAGCTTAGCATCCTTGTTGTTGGGCAAGATATACTCAGAACAAATGGCGAGGTTTGTCTATTTTAATCACGTGTAGTTCAATATCCAAGTATGGAGAAACAGGATTTCTATCACAAGCATTATTAATTAGAAAATTTACTCTATGCATTCTTAGAACTTGTACATTGCATCTCCAGGTTGGATCTCAATGCACCATCCTTACAGACAATTATTGCGAGGAAGCTTATGACTTACTTCAGAACCCAGTCATAAAAAAACTTATGGTATATTACTTGAATTTTGCTTGTTTCTCTTTTTTTTGTGTTTCTCTGTTTATCACTTCCTGCTCATCCAATTTTGAGATTAGGAAGTCCAATTATTATTATTATTATTTTTTTACTGTAAACAATTAAAACTTGCATTATCTGGGTTTTCAACTAGTATCCTGTTTCTCAGCTTGCAGGTATTTTATTAGACACACAGAATTTAAAAATGTCTGGTAAGTTGTGTATGACTAGGGATGCTGAGGCAGTTCAGTTGCTATCAGTTGGCTCTATCCCCAATTTCCAGAATTCTTTTTATGATCAGTGTACACTTCTATGCTTCTCTTGACTGTCTGTGAAAGAGCGATCCATTTATTCTGGTATCTCATGTTGAAGAACTTTTTTTAAATCATTTTTCAGTGATGCAAGATCAAAGAGATGGTTCATTTCTTGAAGCTTTGCGGCACAACTACGGGAAGCCTCCTAATGAGGGTAAACTATCTATGCTGCTAAAAAGAATGTTAATTGAATTATCTTTCTTTTTTCGGATTCTATCATGAGCACTGATTCCAAATCCCATGGTTTTTGTGCAATTTTGATCTTCCTCTATAATCAAAAATCAAAATATGGCATGCTGAAAGAACAAATTGATAGCTTTGGACAGGATATGAATTGCCATTTTTCTCAATTGGGATTTCCAAGGCTAAACCATCTAACAAAATTAGTCTTTTCCAAGATTGAAACAATTCAGCATTCAAAACCAAGTTGTTATGAAACGGCTTTCTTTTTGTTGATTTGTCAAAATGGTTTATATAAGGTTGAACCAACCATCTGCAATATTTCCCTAAAGAACCATTTATGCAAAGGCAAAGCGAATTGCTATTTTGTTCTGCTTATGTTTGATGAAACTGAAGTTTTCAGAAATTTGTGTAATTGCTCCATTGCTTTCGGTGGTTGGTGCTTTCTAAAATATCAAGGAGCAAAATCCAAACTATTTTCTGTTTCTAAAATTCTCATGCTTCTGAAAGGGTAATGTCTATTTACACAGCACATTAAATGTTCACCTTCTTTTTTTTTTTTTTTTTTTCATCTGTAATCATAGGTCGCCGTGAATCTGGAGCTCCAATGGAGCACAAGATTCAAGAGAGGAAATTGAATGATGAAGCAGTCATACAAAATTCAGATAAAAATTCTAATGATGTGAAAATTGCAAAAACTAACATGATGTCAAAATCAGGTAATTAATTTACCCTTTATATCTTCACTTTAAATACAACATTATCCTGCCAACTAATACCATGCAAGCAACTAATCATTTGCTTTTGCTGAATGCATGTTGTCGCAGTTTCTGCACTAGTTGATTAGTCAGAAATGAGAAGATGGTGATTAGTGCTAAGGATATTTTTCTCAGTTACCTTTCGTGTGAATATTGTCCAATCTCTGGAGTTTTCTTTGCAGTTACTAGCATGACATATAAAATATGCAGTTTCCAAAACTCATTATTTCAGTTTTGACTCCTCGAAACCTCTTCCCCCTTCTCTAATATTTGAGTTCCCAATTCCATTATCTTGTCTTGGTTTTCTAATCCGCATGCCTGTTATTTAATTGTAAAGGCATTGTTGGTTGCACTTCCAAAAGTATTTTCTGATAACCAAGAGGGGGATTCTATTTGTTTCGTTGTTTTTCTTCTGACCATGCTGCAAATCAAGACTGGAAGATCTTCAGGACTTTGCTTCTTGTTCTAATTTAGGTTGATGATAACACTGCTGCTTTGCTCCTAAAGCAGCTTGTTGACTTGTCATCCTTTTTATGCTTCTTGTCTAGGACGGCTTTTATCTCCATCTTCGTAGATAATCTCCATCCTTTACTGTTTTTATTTTATTTCCATTGTGTCTGGTCATGTTGACTGGAACATGGCTCTTGTAGGATATAGATGCTTATCTTTTGTCTTTATATATTTTCTCAACCAAAAAATTTAGGACCTTATTTAGAAACAAAATAGTTTCGAATTGTATTGGGTTATGCAGCAGGTGATGATAGTGCTGGTGCACTGTGATGTTAATTCAATTATTTTCCTCTCTGAAATAATAAAATTATTTGCTTTGAATTCATAGTTGCCACCACTTGATGGATACATGTCTACTTGGAACTGTTTCCGAAACAAGTTGTCTGCTGGCAATTAAGTCAGAAAAATTCTTTCAATCTTCAAACAGAAGACATATAACGTGTGTATGCTTTAACACTGGATTTAGTTTAAGATTTAAAAGCAACTGGATATGATGCAGATGAGACAAGTATTGTGGCTTACATATTATATCACATACTGTAGACGCTGCTTAAAAGATACTGAGATTTCAAGATAACTGATGTGTCCTAATAGGGGAAAACCTAAGGGTTCGTTTGGATGGGACTTGAAAGGTCAAAATCAAAATGGAATCTATTAGCAACAAGAATGAGTTTACGAATCTATATTATGCTTTTTGAAAAGAATGTGTGTCAAAAAATATGCAACTATGGCAAATGCTTCTTATTACCTTCCATATGCTTCTTTTAGTGTCCAAATGATCCTCCTTGAACTTCGAAGTTGATATAGGAATTCATCAACTGGTCAATTACCTGATGTTTGCTCAACTCAACTCTATTTAGCCTTTTTCTCAATTAAATTGGATTTTCTACACGTATTTTTTTTTTCATTCCGCTAGACTGATTAAATATCATTTCCTCCACTAAATCACATCAATCTATGTCTTTTTTTTATTATTATTTTTTCTCACGTTAGTTTTAGTCTGCTCAACCCCCTTGCACTTACATAGGATTTGGATGCTGTCGCTTCTAACTAGCATGTTTACATGGCAAAACCATCTTATCTGATTTTTTTTTACAATCTATCTTCAGTTGGTGCTATTCGTGATTCTTAATCCAATCTTTTCTCGTGTTACCATACATCCACTTTAGTATTTTCATCTCGGCTACATTCAATTCATCCATATTTATTTTGTTGTTGCATAATACTTGGAACTATATAATATAGCATGTGTAAACACTATCCTGTTTCACTTTCCTTTTAACCGTAAAGCTAGGCAAGGCTATCACTCATCCTAATCATTTGTGTATATTAGTACAAATAAAGTTGAATCAGAAACTGCCACTCATTTAACTTCTTGCAAACACTTTTGGGTTTGTTCAACTATATCTGCAACCAATGGTAATTTGTTTTCATGAAAATTTTATCTATTACGTCATCTGTTAAAGGCAAAACCACTTAAATTAACTCCATTACCTCTTAGCAGCTAAACCTAAATCGGTTCCAGTGCAAGCTCCTGCAGCAGTGCCACCACGAGCAGCTGATGCCTCTCGTGGAAAAAACACATTCTTCTTGGCAAAGTGGTTTGGTTTTGGTCCAAAATGATGACAAAATGCTCATACCATTTGGTGAGTTGATCTGATTCTAGGAATGATAATATATTGATGGATCTGAAGTCTTTGAAGATGGAAAAACATTTTCAGAATGAATGTGGCGCTCTACAATCTATTCAGCCGTTTGTGTTAATGTTGTTTTATGTGTAATATGTTCCGAAAGAAAAAATTAATGGTCAGGCTAATCCTATTATATTATTAATTTTGTGACACGGAATAATCGTCAAGAGTTGTGTGTCCTTAATTAAACTGAGGATCACAATATCATTCTTTTTGCTGTTTTGTGCAGCAAAATGCATTTGTTTCCAAACTTTTGTACCACGTCTTTGTTACTTCTGCTATTGTTTTATTAATCAAAATCTGACTTATATTGAAGGACATGTATCACAGTTGTCGCAGTTGATATGGTTTTCAATTGTCTGCTGTACAAACCAACTATGTTTCACATCTGTGCATGACAATTGGTTTGACTTTATAATATGATCATCAAGTGGCATTTATAGATCATATTATATTATAATATGCCATTTATAACATAGTGTAAATGCATCTGGGTCTCTGACCGATTTCAACCCAGACATTGCTGATATTTAATTATTTATCATGCTTGCACCAACCACACTATTAACTTTGCCTGTGCAATGATCTAATATGTTTTTGGTATGGCTATCCTGGAAATGTCTTTAACTCCATGGGGTACAATAACAGGAAATTGTCTTGCCCATTATTGAACAGGATTAGACCTCTATCACCGATTTTTCCAGTGGTCCCAAAAGATGATATTTAGGTCTTTAAAATATGCTTCTGGATAAAATATCACTTTCCATCATAACAAAAATCATATTTGTAGATGGTCAGGCCGAACTAGAGGTTTTGAGCTTTTGAGAATAATATTGAGTATTGGAGGGAAACCTATTCGGAGACGGGTGAGAGTTAGGACAATCTAGAGAAAGAGAAAGAGGGTTGTAACAATGTTTTGCCACGTAAGTGAATGGCGTTATTTGTTATGTGGCCTGGCATTATGAGGATTA
This sequence comes from Sideroxylon spinosum, assembly GCA_003260245.2. Taxonomy (NCBI): domain Eukaryota; kingdom Viridiplantae; phylum Streptophyta; class Magnoliopsida; order Ericales; family Sapotaceae; genus Sideroxylon; species Sideroxylon spinosum. The sequence continues at coordinate 34,810,586 of QLOD02000013.1, read as the reverse complement.
TGGTCACTTAATGAGGTGAGGTTATTGTGGGGTTTATATTGCAGTATCGCTCTATAAACTGATAGGAGTATTGAATGATCATATAACTTTAGTCACTAAACTGCTAGTCCTGCGTAAAGGGATTGTTCATGAGACCCTCGAGAATGTTCATGGATGGGTGGAAGGTCCCCTAGGAGAGTTCCTAGCTCTTGTTATGAGCCTAAGTCTCGTGGAGGATAAATATGTAAATATTAAACTTTGATGGATACGTGGAGTTCCTTGACCGCGACGAGGGAGATTCAGTTAGAGGGTAGGAAGAGGCTGAGCATCCGTTAGCTAAGTACTATATGCAGTGAGGACTGGGGTGAGGTCATATTAAAGAGTGAACAATCCATAAAAACAAAATTATGTTTGTCCAATAATATAATGGAGAAAAAAATATGCCAGTATTAACATCTGCAAGGCTTGTTTGATGCTGATTTTAGATAATTGGTTTTGGAAACATAATTTTCAGAAATTGTTACGAAAATTCGTTTGTAATTCAAAAATTTTGTTTGGTGATTATGTCTAAAAATTTATTTTCAAAAGAGAAAAGAATAAAAATAAAAAGAAATTTTTTTTTCTTGAGAACATCTTTTGCATGATTATTTTTTGATTTTCCTCCTAATTTATAGAAAACGAGGTCAAAAACAAAATTACCAAACGCAATTTCAGGGAATAAACCAAAAGACCGAATCTGAAAGTTCAAACCAAACGGATGCTGTCCTTGGTTAGCTTTTTGAGTTGCTAGATAGATGACTTTTTAATTCTTAGAGCACAATTTGATCATCTTAAAATCAGGATGGAATTTGGAAACCAGCTTCACACCGAAAGTGAAACCAAGAAAGTAGCAGCAACTGGACACAATTTTCTAGTGAATAAAAAATGGAAGATATGCATACTATTTTATAATACACAACATTGTTTTGCCACGTACAGACATTCACTGAACAATGAGATATTATCACTCTTTTTCTATTGAATTGGGAGAAGATTCATATTATAGGTAAAATGTTCACTTTTATCAAGATCAGATCCACAGAGAGAGAGAGAGAGAGAGAGAGAGAGAAGACATGGAGATACCTCTAGATGGGGAATTATTGGGCAGGTGTGTGATCCAATTTGCCCTGTCCTCTAATGCCCAGTTGTTCAAACTTCAACCCCACCTCCTACGTGCTTGCTCCCTCTCTTTTCTCCATTTTGGCACATAACACATGAGAGACTCATTCCCGTTTCCAACTATTCTTTTGCTTTGATTATGATATGATGTCATTAGGCTATTTGGATCCTCTCTCATTCAACCTTCCAAGCATAGAGAAACAGGCAGAACTCTGAAGACGACCCACTTGAATTAAACCCCTCTACTGAACCAGAGCTCCCACTCTGAGATGATGACATTGATGAAGGAGATGTGGATGACAAATTTGGCTTGAAAATAAACAAAGCATGCCTTAGACCAGGACTGAATAGCCAATCGTGAACATCCCAGTACACTTCTACTCTAACCTTGCTCATATGAATGGACTCATTCCCTCTGAATTTCCACTGCAGGTGCCTCACATGAATGGCCAAATCCCCATCTACCCTTATCTCCATCTCCAGATCGTCAACCCCACCGTTGCTTATTATGTTCTTGCACTCGATTGAGATCTCATGAAATCTACTTCCCCTCTCTTGGAACTTAACTTTAGTGAAGAATTTCTTCCTACCGAACACGTGTTCCCTCCTGGAAACCAGACTTGGATCGACGAGAGTTGGTCTACACCCTGTCTTTCTATACGCGTCGTTCTTTAGATCCCCTAGGAGAAGAACTACCTCTTCACCGGACACGACAGCTACATAGTACTCCGAGGTTGGCTCTGTTTTTCCGCTGAATTTTGCAGCCTTGAGGTCCCAGAAGACGTCGACAGGCTTCTGGTCGACCACGAAGCGCTTGGAGCCTTGTTTCCTCCAAAAGTGCCATGGTTTGAGCTCAACCTTGCAAGTGTACTGGCTCTCCCCCTTGGACCCTTCTACTGAGACAGAGAGGCCGTGGAGCAGCAACTTCTTGCACCAAGTGACAGTGATCAAATGATACTGTTCTGCTATTTTGGTTCTGTACGTGGACATGAACACGCTCTGGCCGGACCTGGTTACTGTGGCTGGATCATTGGATGAAGAGAAGCAAGCTGGGATTCCAATTGGGTCTTGCATTATGGGCAAATCCCTTCAGTCGAAGAAATCAGGAAGAAGAGGATGATGAATGAAAATGGGCTTGATTAGTATAAAGACAGAGAGGGAGTGACAGGTGTTCTTGGCTGCATTAATGAAAATTAACATATATATATAATATACAAAAATGGCTTGTAGATGGAGATGAGTGAGAGTGAAAGCGAGCGAGTGAAGAACTAACCCTACTATATTTTAGCTCTGTTTGGAGTAATAAAAAACTCTGAAAAGCGGTGAAAAATACTAAAAAATTCTAAAAGTTATTCATTTTTTATTTCACTACACGAATTATGAATCCATAACTTACTTATTTTATCTTTTTTTTGTTACTCTAAATATACCATTTATCATTATATGTAAAACTGCTTTAGTTTTCTTACTTGGCTTTTCCTTAATTTTATAATATTCTTGATTTTTCTTTTTCTTCTTTGTTACATACGTCATATATTTTATAGGTTCATGGGGCCTAACATTTTTTCACTCTCCGTGGCCTTGCGTTGTCCACGTGGACACGTTTTCCACTAATTTTTAGTAGTTTTCAGATAAGTACTACAATGACCGCACCACCTCTTACACCGTAGCGGATGGATAGCATGGTTTAGGCAATATTGTGACGTTGCCTTTACTAGTCTAGGATAATAGTATAATATTGGCATTATTTTGTAGTAGTTGGGTGTCATATTATAGGTTTCTATATTATTTGTTACGTATCTTAAAAGAACTCATCAATAAAAAGTAATAGTTAGAGGGGTAAAAAAGAAAAAATAAGTCATATGAATCACCACGTCTTTACTCGTGGTAATTTTGATTTCTTAAGAGAATCAATGGCTGCATCTTTGATGTATTGCTAGTACTAGTCCATTTGAGAATTCTTAATTGACTAGTTGTAAATAATCTCAGGGTTATGGAACAAAAGACTATCCTGAACCTACACCGAAGTATTGATGGTGAATGTAGAACACATGCATCCCATACAACATACGCCCATATAAGCTATGTGGGCAACATTCACCTTGTTTGGCTTCTGTTTTATTAATTACTGTTCCTGAACTAGACAGCTGTTATGAATCCATGGTACATTTGATTCTGCTATGGTTAAAATACTCACGCCAATGCATTGTTTAAACTTTAAAAGCTAGAGGAGCCCCTCTTCACCAGATTTGAAGTACAGATCTCTAGAAAATGCAGGGAGAGTCCCTGAAAGCATGAAACAGCACAGTAAAAGAAGACTAGTCAAAACTACGACTAGGAGGATCAAAGGGTTGGAGATTCCAATGTGTTCCTCATTTTTCTTAGATCTATTTATATTCATTTGTGTGTGTTAGTAAGGATTTAGGATTGCTGATTTGAGCATTATTTCCTGGTGTGAGCTTCTCCTTGATGGCATGGTCCCTTGAAACTTGCAGTCTGTACTAAGTACCCCTTCCTAGACATTGAATGGTCCGGCTGAATAGAAGTAAATATATATATATATATATATAAAGGGAAAAGGGACTGAAGAAATGGAGACCACTCATGACTTTTGCAGCTCAACTCATGGGTATGTACTACTGCTTTTCATTAGATTTCATACGGTCAAAGTAATGGGGGGGAAGGCTGAAAGGCAATATGATTTTCATGTATTTCCGTTAAATTTGAAATGTGAAACAATCCTACTCGCATTGAAGGGGGTTATTGAAGCTGACTCTGGGCATTGGTTCCAAATCAGAATTCATTTCTTCTTCCTTTTTTTTTTTGGAAATTCTTAAAGAATTTTTCTATATTATGTTTGTGATGCCTATCTCCATATAAGCTACGTTTGATTAGATATAACCGGTGCTGAGAATAGAGAATAAGTGGTATTGTAAGATAATATATAAAATTGAATATAATATGAAATTAATTCTTTTACTAACTAAAAGAAATAACGTTCAAAAAGTGAGTATTACGTGGAACAGATAATCAGAATTAAAGTTGATAAAAATGAAAACAACAACGGTGAAGAATAATAACTTTAGCTAATTTTAATTTTTAACTATAATTTCATTTACTTAAATGCCAAAAAAATAATAATAACATGGAAAAGAATGACTCTCAATTGGCGTGGAATGGAGACAAAAAGACTTGTATAATCGGCCCAATTAGTTAGAAAAAACCCCATAGTTAAGTTGGGTTGGGTTCGATTGGATTGAATGAAAAACATGTTTTGGGACATACCAACTTATCGAATAAAAAAACATGTATTGGGCAATACCAACTTCAATTTTTAAATTACTTTCAAAGTTTTAAATGCACGTCAATAGCTCTCTGAGGTCAAACAATCACCAACTAATTTCTCAAAAATTGATGTTATTCATCCACTTGCATGCCAACTAATAACTTTATTTAATTAATTTTTAGGAGGGTTAGATTTGAAAATACACAAATTTTCGCTTTCTATTTTATGGAGTGTGGGATTTGCTTGCAAACATTGGATTTTTTTATTTTTAATTTTTGTTAACAGGGGGAAGCACACACGCTCTTGTACATCATCTCCAGGTCAATCTCAAACACTTTTCCAATTTAATGGATAGTCCGGAGACTCTTCAAGAATTGTTAATTCTTGGAGTTGAACCATCAATCTCTTGTGAGAAAATTGAAAGTTTTAACTAAATGATCTAAGTCACTTAGTTAAATTAAATCAAATCAAATGAATTGTCTTTTAGCGATAAATTTTTTTATTTAAAAAGAAATAAAAAAACACATGTACTTTATTATCATTAAAGAAAATTGTTTTTGATTAATTGGACACTTTTGATTATATTTATGTTTAATAATTTTATTTTTTATTTTTAATTATCATTTTTTCCCTCCAAAATAGAAACGGAAAACACATCCAAACTTCCAACCAATTTTATGTGAAACGTTAATAATAAGAAAAAGCTGGGGTAATTTCGTCACTCTGCAACGATCATAAACCCCTGGCTACTGACAGAAGGGTTTCCGATCTTCCATCAAAAGAGGCTATTTGGTTCGTCGGCGAGCATCGTCACCGTAACTTGCGGCGGCTATCGCCCCGGTGACCTCGATCTCTTTTCCTAAAACATCTTTCCGGTGTGCGAATCGATCTGCGAGCATCTTTTTTGCGCTTCGAGTTTGAATTTTTGTACGTCTTCTTCATATCTTCTTGAGTTATTCGTTGTTTCACATTTTTGGAGTTGCTGTGGAATATTTTACAATGTTTTGACCTTCAAATGCAGATTCAATTTGGCGAAATGCAATCATTTGGTGGAAGCATTCGGTCGGCGAAAAGGCATGCCACTAACTGCTCAAAAAATTTCGAGTTTAGTTCAGCGAAAGGTCGCCTGATAAGCGGTGGTTCTATATTGGGCAAACTCAATACTTCATCAGCTCGGAATTTAGTAGGAGATGCCAAATTCGTAGGGAGTTCCATCCTTCCTTCAAACGGTCTGGACTACGCGTCGCCGCTGCGCAAGTTAATTTCGTACTCAAAATTGCAATTGGTATGATTTTTGACACATTTTGCTCTTTTTTTTGTTTTTTTAATATTTTTGCTTACTGTTTTTGATGTTGTGCTGCTTAATAATGCTATTGTTTATTTTCCATCGGTGGATGATGTTAATGTCTCTAAGTAAGCATTTAGATTGTTGTTGTGTTAGGTTCTTGGTTTTTCTCACCTTAAGTCAATACCTATACTGTTCCAGTTCTCTTTGTGCACTGGGGAAAGAACTTTGCAGTCACATGGTGTATTTGTATGTATGTGCAACTATATACATTTGGTTGTGTTTGTGTATGTTACATGTACATGTTTTATCGTGTAGCTTTTGATGTTAGAAGTAGATCATGATCATTATTTTTTTACTTGGCACATTAATGCATGATTCCACAAGAGAGCTTGATAAATTTTCTTGATCTTGCTGGTTTGGCATACCTTAGTGCTTCGAAGCGGATTTTACCTCTTGAAATATTTTTGTCTTCTGATCCAATAAAATAAAATTGTTTAGGCGTACCTTAGTGCTTTGAAGGGGATTTTACCCCTTGAAATATTTTTTTGTTTTCTGATCCAGTAGTACATGTATTTTTGAGAAATAAAATAAAATTATTTATTTGAATATGATTGTGGCATTCAAATAACTTTTTTAATGTCTCTAGTCTTGACACTCACTTGGAATTAAGTTGCACAGCTGCTTGATGCATAACTTGTAGGTCTTTGGTTATATTACAATTCAGATCTACATTTTATTAGACAGCATTGACAACAAGATAAAAATAAAAATAAAAAAATAAAGTGGTGTTCAGCATTAATTCTTCCTTTCCATTAATGTGTTTCCTCTGTAGATCAATTCTTCTCATTGTTGTGTATTTTTGTTTGCTGCTCATGACCATAATGTTTTCATTTTGGAAAATTTCGTTGGCTTTTCGGGTTTTGTTTAGAAGAACCAGTCCTTATGTCTGATGCTTCTTTATTCTGGCAGACACAACCAAGTATCAAAATAGACTTGCTCACATCATCTTGCGATGGTCGACATCCAGTTTCACTATTATACAGGGCTCATAACCCAGATCCTTGTCACCAATCTGTGGCTATGCAAACCTTATCCATTAGGTTCATCAGTACAACAAATAATTCAAGCAGTTCTACTGAACAAGATGCTTCTCCTTCTGTCTCTGAGGCTGCTTCCCGCATCAAATTTAAGAGGCTTGATAAAACATCCAGGCATATAATGCAGGCATGCATCTTTTTGTTACTCTTATAGGAATAGGCGGTAGACATAATCTGATCTTTATTAAGATTTTCTGTGGACATTTACATTGCAGATTCTTGACAAGGAAGCTGTGGAGGAAGTGAAACAACAAAGAGAAATACCTGATATAAAGCCTGGTCATATTATCCAGCTCAAAGTGGTATGAAATATTTGTTGATGAGAATTTTGTTATTTTTGTGTTGTCTGAAGTAGAAGTGCTGTAAGGAACATCTACTGATCGACTCTGTTAAACTCCTCGGCATGAGCAGGAAGTGCCTGAAAATAAAAGACGTGTTTCAATACTGAAAGGCATTGTCATAGCAAGGCGCAATGCTGGTCTAACTACTACATTTAGATTAAGGAGGCTTGTAGCAGGAGTTGGTGTTGAATCTCTGTTTCCACTGTAAGTGAACTGAAAATGCGTTGGAATTACTTCAATTTATAATTGACTTCAATGACTTTGGGCTTCTGTTTGGTGAAAAGAAAATGTTGAAATACCAAATTCTTAATAAGTTATCATTGATGTTCCAACGCATGAGTGAAGTACATCTTATGTAGTTAAAAAATGAAGGATGTGTGGTAAAAGTATGTTCAGAGGATTGACAAACATTTAACCTATTAAAAAACAAAGAATGTTAAAAAGCATAATTGTTAAAGGAATGTTCAGTCTCCAAAAATGTTGCAAGTTTATCAAGGCTCGAAGAAAGCACTGCAATCTACTCTGATTATTTGCGGGGGTACAAAATGAAGAATCTAAGAAGCATGGATACCAGTACAATATGGGCACGGACACAAATACGGTGCTTTTGAAAAAATAAGAATACGGACATGGTGGAGATACGACCAAAAAGTATAGTTTTAATATATTTTTCTTAGTTATATATATGATTATAATATTCATAATGAAACTAATTCAGTACATAATTCAACATATAAAATACAACAAAATATCAGTTGAAGATTCTAATAATTTAATAGGTTTCAGGTATTCAAAGTTAGGCTTTTTTTTCTTATAGATGGTTGTTTGTATATTCTCTTCATTGTTCTGTAAAGTTTCCCAAACTGGTACTCCAGATGAATCATGTGTTCTATTTGTTTTAATATGATGAGTCTGACTCTGTTAATCTTGATGTTACCCTTCTGCATCATCTGTTCTCTTTAGATATTATTCCACGTGTTTTGCTATCATCTGATAACAGGTACTCACCAAACATAAAGGAGATAAAGATACTGGACAAGAAGAAAGTAAGGAGGGCCAAGCTTTACTATCTCAGGGACAGAATGAATCCACTTAAGAAGTAACAACAACCCATGTAAGTAATGGCAGACCAATGGTTGTGTTTGTCTGGAAATGGTGGAACTGGATTACATAACTGAGAGAACAACCATTTGCATGCTTGCTCGAGTCTTGATCCGTTCCTTCGTTTATTTCATTTGTCTACTCAGGTTTGACACATCAATCTTTTGCGTTGGTCTTATTGTCATAGCCAGAATCATTCCTGCGTACTGTTGTTAAGTAATTTTCGTGAAATGATAATGAAAGCGGCTGTTCTTTAATCCAAATACTCTGTTGGAATTACTTCGAATAGCCGTCTTCTGGATTTTGGTCTATTTATGTGCCAATGGCAGTTGAGCTGACAAAGGCGCGCGCACACACGCAGAAAAGAGGGGGGGGTAAGTCTGTGACTGTTTAGACAGGACAATTTTGAGTGTGGGTGGAGAACTAGAATTTTCACAATTTTGAGTGTGTGTGGAGAACTAGAATTTTCACACTTTGTGCGTTGTATCTGCATACAATGTGGAGCTGGGGAAATAACTCTGCCGCACTGCCAATTACATATTTGACTCTTCGGCTCTGTTTGCTTCAAGAAAAGTGTTTTTTTTTTCCACAAAAATAGTGTACATTGAAACAATCAGAGCTTCAACGTTGAAAGAAAGATTTCTAGAGCAACTCTGTGCTTCTGGAGATGAAATGGAACTGCTAGTTTAACCAAATTTCAAAAATCATATGCTTTTGCAGATTTTGATTGCATCAAGCAATTGGTGAATTATATCGTGATTCGAGGATGCTTGAAATGACATAATTTCGTTTTTTATTTTTTATTTTTTATTTTTTATCATTGAAAAAATGCAGAAATCATTTTCTGAAAATCCTATAGTGTGTTGGGAGTAGGAATTTATTAAGGGAAAAGTGAATGTGAAAGGTAGAGAAAAAGAGGAAGGAAAAATAAAATTTTAAATACATATCTTTATTTGAATGAATTGGAAAATATAACAAAATAAAAAATTTCATCAACAAATTAGTTTTTAAAATAATTATTTTTAATTTTTTTTAATATGAGTCTTTTTTTTCCCCCCATTCCATGTTTTAACACAAATCAAACAAGAGGGTGAAGGTTGAGTCCAAATATCTTTATTTCATCTCCTTTCCCAAATCAATTCAAATACAACTGGTATATGAATTGTTGGATTTTGCATTAATAGCCTTTTTGGAAATATATAGTCCAATCGCCGTTAGAGGGGAGCACTGGTTAGTCTTAAAATTTTTGGGATTTATGTATTTATATTTTAAGCATTTGTATAATATTTTATTAAAATATTCAGTTTAATACTAAACTGCTTTTATAATTTTTATCTACAAATATGGTTTAAAAAAAAATAAAAATAAATGAATTTACGTGAACAGACTTAGACTTAAAATCAGGTCTAATTTTTTTATTGAAACATATCTTGTATGATGAACAATGGGCTTGTTTGGAGTCCCAAACTTCAAAAAATTTCAAAAAACTTTAAAAGTTTTCAAATTCTTCTAATCAAAATTTACCATCTGTTATTTTTACATCACATCAACATTAACTTTTGATTTTTTCTGGTTTTTTTTGGCACTCCAAATATCCCCAATATATCGGCTCGGCCCATTCTGGTTATCGGCTACCCTAGTGCCCATTTTTAGATTAATTGAAATGAGAATATTAACTATGACATAATGTTACTTAAATAATAAAAAAAAAAAGTAGTCCGGTGCACAAACCTTCCATTTATGTGGAGTTCGAAAAAGGGTCTGGTCACATTGGATTTATTGTAGGTAGTTTTACTTTACAAAATTATTTAATTGTTGTTTATGCATAAACACGAAAAGATAAAATTTTAAAAGTCAGCAATAACATGTTAGATCACGAATAACAATTCATAACATCTCAACTTTTACGTTTATTCACATTTTTCCCCTAATTTTAAACCAACTAATGTAAACCAAAATTGCCAGCCCCCGTTCACAATATGTAGAAGTATATTCTTTAATTTCTTTATAAAGTATTAGAAGGTTGCATAGTTTTATTTTAGGATGTCAAAAGGGCAGACGTCATTTGAAATAGACTAGTGATTCTGTGCCTCTCCTTTCACAAGTATTTATATTTGAAAAGTAGGGGATGGAGATTTAATTTTATTCTTGTAAAATTTTATAATGGATTAATTGTTACAAAATTGATTACTATAAGGATTTTGAACTATCATAGAAAAGAAAGAGAGGGGTTAAGAGTATTGGGTTGATGTCAATTG
>QLOD02000013.1:34403497-34417007 GCA_003260245.2 Sideroxylon spinosum | reverse complement strand
CTTCCTATTACTTCATTTGGTTCACGTTTCTTGCATTTATTGAATTGAAATATATAACATGCAAGTCAAATGGGAATTTAGTTTTGGCTTGGTTCATAGTTATTTGAACTCTTGTTAAGGATGATTGTTGTAGTGCAATTCATAAATTCACATGTTGTTATTTTATTACAAGTACTACTAATTATTTATTTTATATTTTGTACTTTATTTTTTTTTTTGTTGTGTCTGCGGGTGGAACATAATTTCTCTCTCTTATTGTTATGTCATTAATGAAAACTCATAGCTTGGGAACAGATTTGAAATCCTATCTTTTGGCATGCGATAAAGCGTTGATAGAGAATTATTTAGCGTTGAATTTAAATAAAAATTACCCACATAAAAATTTTATTTACTAGTTAGTAAAAAATTCTTTAAACTAAATCATGATTTGGTTCCATTTCTTTAAATTTAGTTATTAAAATTACCCAAATGATTGGCTTGCGATTTGGGTTTAAGTTTAAAAAGGAGAAGATTGATATCTCGAAATTGATATTAATTCAATAATATTAAAATCAAAATTATTGAATTAAAATTTAATTATTCATTTATAATTATACTTTTTGAAAATACATGAATACTTCTGTATAATTAAATTTTAATCTATCAATTCTTAACATCATAACGCGTGAACGTACAATATCTTTAAATTTTAATCCAATAAAACCGGCCTCTTGAACGAACAAAATCCAACCGTGTGCGCTCCACGTATAACCGAGAGCTCAACACCTCCCTCGCTGAAGATTACAACCCGTTCGGTTCGGGGGAACAATTAACTCGCAAACCTTTGCTCAAAAGCTTTTGTTAATGTCTGCTCTCTGATTTCCCTTTACTCGAAGCTCACGGTTCTGTATATTCATTGATTTTCTTGCGATCCTTGTTATCGTCTCTTTCTTGTTCTCTCTAACCACCCCCAAATCCTAGCGTGAGTGCTGGATGATTAACGCTTCATCTTCACTTTGGGTTCGCAAGGTGTTCGATGAAATGCTCAGCTGATATTTTGGGTACTTGATTTTGTTTGTGATACTCGCTCTCTTGTTTGTGACTTGTACGGGATAATTTAGTTATGGACGTGGCACACTGCTATCTCGACGGCAATGCTGATGCTGTGGAGTTCTGTCCGCACGACACGTTCCACCATGTTGTTGCTGCCTCGACGTATACGCTGCAAGAGGGTGACGAGCCCAGTCGATCCGGTAGCATCTCACTCTTCAATGTTGATGCTGATGCAGGGCGACTTGACTTGTTTCATCATGTGGAGACAGCGGGTATTTTTGATATCAAATGGAACCCAGTTGGAAGTACATGTGTTGGTCCCTTGCTGGGTCAAGTTGATGCAGATGGTTACTTGAGGGTTCGTCGTCTAGAATGCTGTCCGAATGGATCTGAAGCCAGAGGTACGTTTTTATGTATTTTTTGTGTAATTGTTATCCCGCAATAGGCGAGATTCAGCATTATCCCTTTAAAGGTGGCCATGGAGGAACGGTGAAGTTGCTCCACTGGGGTCACAAATTTGAACCTGGAAACAAGCTCTCTGCTTGTAGAGTGAAATGCCACATATATCCGACTATCCTAAACCTCACAATGCTAGAGTCTTGTGCAGTGGATTGCCCTTTAGAGGATAATTCATGTGTCTCTTAACTGTGCCACTCTTAACAGTTGCAACATGTTATAACCTTTTGCCAATATATGTTGCTATGTTCAAAACGATTAAGGCATACTATATGATGGTCGGCTTAATTGATTGACTGACTGATCTATTTTTTTGAGTTTGATTATATCAGCTGTTGACTTTCAATCAACTTCATGTGAAAATTTTGTGTTGGGTTGGCACCTCTAATTAAAATTAGTTGAACCATGTGGCTTATTGTACACCTAGGTTTCATTTTGGTCCTTAAAAGGGTGTGTTTGGGTTGAGGATTGGGTGAGGAAAAAGAAAATTGAAGGGAAAAGGAAGAGAAAAAATGGAAGGAAGCATAAAATCTCAAATCCATGTTCTAATTTGAGTGAATTAGAAAATATAAGAAAAAAAGGATTCATCAATAAACTAGTTTTCGATTATAATTATTTTCAATTTCTCAAGTCCCATGCTTTTGTTCTTCCATTTTCCACTACAGAACAATGAGAGAAGTAATTTTGAATCCTCTTCCCTTCCATTCTTCCCATGACAAATTCTTAATCCAAACATAGCCAAATAGTATAACCATACAAAGATAAGAAAATGCTGTGATTTGAACATTCCTTGCAAGCATTCTAGGTAATTTCCTCGCTCACCTTCTCTTGGTTTAAAGTTGTCAAGAGGTTGCATTAAAGACACATTAGTCTCTCTCTCTCTCTCTCTCTATATATATATATATATGCATATGCTTGTGTTTACAAATAAAACAAGTTCGGTGCTAGCAGTTTCACAAGTATAAAAAGTAGATCACACATGATCACTGGTTGATTTCTAATTTTTGGTTTCCTCGTTGTTTTCTAAGTAACATGTCCTTGCAGCATCAAGCATTGCCAAGGGAAAAAAAATGTTGCTGTTGCTTTAAGCGAAAGTAGTATGTTCGTAGGGCAATATATGACATTTATGACAATATAAACATGTATTGGATTTACATCCCAACGATCTACAGAACAATTGGATGCTCTGCTTGATGCAGGGAATTTCCTGAAAGAGGTTACCGGCGAAAGAATTAGTTCATCCATGTGTCTCTGCCTGGATTGGAATCCCTCAGCTACGTCCATCTCAGTGGGGCTTTCGGATGGCTCAGTTTCAATAGTCTCTGTTTTAGAGTCCAAACTGAATGTACAACAAGAATGGAAAGCACATGAATTTGAACTTTGGGCAACTTCTTTTGATATACACCAACCACAACTGGTATACACTGGCTCAGATGACTGTAAACTCAGTTGTTGGGACTTGAGGGATTGCCCTTCAAGTTTAGCATTTCAGAACTCCAAGATCCATAAGATGGGTGTTTGTTGCATTGTAAAGAGCCCCAGTGATCCTCATACCTTGTATACTGGCAGTTACGATGAATACCTACGGGTATGGGACGTGAGATCAATTTCAAAGCCCATAAATGAAACATCAATCTGCTTAGGTGGAGGTGTTTGGAGAATTAAGCACCATCCCTCTGTACCTGGCTTGCTGTTGGCTGCTTGTATGCATAATGGTTTTGCAGTTGTCAAGATTAAAGGAGAAAAGGCTGAGGTGATTGAAACCTACAGTAAGCATGGATCACTTGCATATGGAGCAGACTGGCAGAGGGGGGAGTTTCTCCAAGAAGGCAAAAGGAAGAGTTGCGTGGTAGCTACTTGTTCATTTTATGACCGGCTTCTTCGAATATGGAGGCCGGACATTGACACAGCTATGTGATTTGTTACGCCCGAACCCATTCCTTTCCTTGGCATCCAGTAGTAATGCTTTTGTGGGTGCCTCTATTTGTACATCATTAGGTATATATTTGCCATAAATTTTTTTGGCTGTCGCCTATTGATGTTTATACAGTGTGAACTGGAAGATTCTGCCATGGCTATTTTTGTTGGAGCTTATCTCCCACAAAAAGGGCAAGTCAATGGCTTAGTTTAAATTTTCCTAATAAAGATGTATTCGGTTTTCATACTGACACTAAAATCTACATGCGCACAAATGGATGGGCGTTGTGTTGCCACTCGCTTTTGAAATTGCTTTAGTAGTAGTAGTAGCACTATGAACAGAACAGTAGTTTCATAAAGTTTTTAATCGTTAAAATACATAAGTCAGTATGTGAAAAGAAAAACAGGAAGAAGGATTGCATTCTAGTGAAGTTACAATGAGCAAATTGTGACGGTAAAATAAGTCATTTATTTGCAGTGGTCTTGTGCGGGTGATGTATTGAGAATATAGAAAAACCACTGTGACTTTCTAGCTCTAGTTTTATCATTCAGTTCTAGCAATTATTTATTTATTTGGGTTTGGGAATCTCGCATCTAAAGTCAGTCTCCTGCTTCCTGATGCAGTTGGGTAATGCTGCTTATCTTCACTTTGTTATCATTCACTGCCTCTGCAACAGGTCAAGAGAGAGCTTTTAAAACCCAGGTAGTAGGCTAAGCTACATTTCTATTGGCATGGCAAAACTTAGAAGGCTTGAAGCCTTGTTTGGTCCTCCGACAGGTTTGTAGAGCTTGGCTATGTTCCGGCTGACTTCTCTATTCTGGTTTAACCATTCTAAGTAGGGTTTATTTCCTTTTGGACTTAATAATTAGTTGGTCCAAGGTTTTAACCATTGTAAATAAAGGTTTTTCAGATTTTGTTATTATTATAATTACTATTATTTTTTGACGCGGGAATATTTGGTCAAGGCAGGGTTTTTAGGAAGAATAATGCCATACACTAAAAAAAAAATAAAAAAAATCTATTAAAAAATTATTAACTAGAATGCCATGAAACACTTTTTGGTTCACTTTAAAAGAATAAATTCATAAAAAAGGCCTTAATTACGGCATTGTCGTTTATTATATCATCATGATTTTATCATTTAATAAAATTTTCTAATAGAGTATCGTTTTAATTCAAGAAAATACTTCTACTCCAAAGAACTCACATCTCAAGCAAGGCATAAACCATGAATGATAATGTGAGTTTTCCAATCCAGAAAAAAAAAAAAAAAAAAAGAGAGAGAGAAACAAAAGACAAAAATCACGTTGTTCCCTCTGTGCTGACATGCTTTGTGACGGGCGGTTTCATATCATATGTGGATTCATATTTCTAGATCAAATTGGGCCTAAATGACAGATCTATTTGTGGTGTGTAAAGACCAATTCAAAGGCCCAAACAAACTAATATATTGACTTTTTCCTTTTTCTTTTCTTTTTTTTTTTTTTTTTCTTTTTTTTGTCTTCTTTCTCAAAAGTCTTCCATTTCGTTACACTAATTTTGGTCGAAAGGGACTGATGATGAAACACGGAGACGAGAGTGATGAATTACAAGAGTGTGAGAGAAAGGGGCAAAGGGATAACGTTTGTGAGGCAAACTAAGCTTCAAGGAATTTTCACCACCGAAAGTGATGAAGAGATAACTATCTTCAATCTCATTTGGTCTTTCTTTTATTAGGTAAAACGCACCATCAAATTCAAATATTGACCACAATGGCAATGTTACCAACGGGAAATATTTACAAGTCACGACTCAGAGCTCAACAATCATAATTTGGGAGAGACATCCCAGAGTCTTTCACTCCATATTCAAATAAGAAGTCTCAAATTTGAAGTTCAACCAAATGCCATTCAAATTATTCAATACGCAGGCGTGTTGGCACTTGACGGTCCTCACACGGCATGTTCTCTGTTTATAGTACTAGTCTAGCAGAACTGGTGCTGTGAATCTCATTCGATTGCATCTTGAAACGGGAGGAGGACCAACTATATATATGATATTATATATGTAAATACTAGGGACATTTCGTGTTAAAGGCACTTGGGATCTACCATCCCTTCCCCTCTTTCTCTCTTTATATACAATTGTCTTATCACACGAGTTATCTTGTATAATAAATATTTAAAGTATTAAAAATTTTGAGAAAAAGATAAAATGCGGTTAAGCGAGTTGTAAAGAATACCCACCTATAATCAAGTTATAGATTCAACTGATACTAACCACTCACTCCACTACATAAATTGACTATTTCTTTTTTTTGGCTATTTATGCCAACTAATCATCCAAGTGAGGTTTCTCTATGTCTGTCTTCATTCAACATGCATATTATTTCTTTTGGAATCTCGGAATCAATCTCTCTCTCTCTCTCTCTCTCTCATATGATTCTTATCTATGAATACACTATGTTACACTGTCAGTCTTGTGTACTATATCCTCTATCCTTGTACAGAACGCATCTACCACTGATTGCTATCCCATATCTCTAACCTCTCGTACTTCAATTATTGCCCCCAGTCTTTCAGTTTCTCACTCACTCTCACACACATTACTTTAGCAGACAATGCAATGAACACCACATATGTCGCTGTTCAGCTCATAGGTTTCAGTTTCAGATCATAAGCCATTGAGAAACACCCTACTCCTCTCAAATTACACGCCTGAGATGTAATTTGGGGTTCAAAACAGGTGGGTTTTCTGAAATGGGGTTGAGAAAAGCTTGGCTGGTTGTGCACCTGTGGGTTTTTCTGGGTTTGTGTTTGAAAGCTCATTGCGAGAGTTCAGAGGTCACTGTGAAGTTCTTGAAGTCCCCCCGTGCATTCTCAAGGCTGAACTCAGCCACATTTGCTTTTGAAGCTGTGGAGGGTGTTAATGGGGTCACTTGCACAAACTGTTCCACTAATTGCACGGTTTGTAGATGCTGAATTGTTTTGATTTTTCCATCCTCCCATGTTTTGTATTTCTTAATTAAGATTCCTGTGGTAATGTGGGTAATAGTTGATTTTGGTCACCCTCAATTGATGGTATGGATCCACCATGGGGATCTCAACTTCTTGGTTTTATAGTGCAAATTCACAAGCACATCTGCCTTTTTTTTTAATTCGGATATATTTTTTCTGAAATCTGCTGTGAATGACTTGATCAAAACTTAATCTTTTGTCCTCTCATTAATTTAGACTTTATATTTAGATTATTACAATCAGCTACTGTGCAATCAGAAAGCATCAATTACAGAGGTAGTATATATCAAAAATTCCAGATGCCAAGTTGCATGGCTTGAAAGCTTTGAATTGAAATTCTTGCCTATACCGTTTCTTCTTTCTTGAATGTTTTGTCTGGGTTTGTAGGCTAAAGCGGGGCCTGTTGTGTCAGCTTGTTTTAACTCTCTCTTTCTCTCTCTCTCTCTCTCTCTCTCTCTCTCTCTTGTGTGTGTATTTAATTTTGGTTAGCTAACGTGTTTGCTAATTTATACTTAAACATTGTTCGTGCAGCTGGATCATGCCGTACCTTCAAATTGTGACACTAGAGAAATTTCTTACAAGGGAATGAAGGATGGAAATCATACACTAAAGGTCTGCGCCAGTGGGTCTGGAGGCATTGGCTGTGCTAGCTATTACTGGACTATTGGTTAGGAAACCGTCCATTCTCTTTATGATATGAGATCCTTTTTTGTCAAATTTTCAAAAAGATATCATTCAATACGAATATAAGCACACAAAACTATATTTATGCTGGTGAGAAGGCATTAATATGAACTTTCTCATCTACGCGTGTATTGTTAAATAAGAAAATGATGTTGCGGAAGACGGTCATGTTTAAGATTTTCCAGTGGCCATGAGTCAAGAAAAGATGCACAAAAGTTCCTTCAACTTGCCTATATTAAAAGGAAGTTTCTGCTGTGTTCTCTTTCTTCTACCCATTTCCTCCAATAGCCTATAAGATGAAAACCTACCATATAAAAAATAATCATACTCCAAATAGTGTTTAATGTTAAAACACATCTCATTGGCACATTCACCAAACTTTTGAGTTTAAAATTTTTCACTCAGTTAGAGAGAAAAAAAAAGGAGGAAAAAAAAGGAAACTTGATAAAAGCCAGGGTTTTCCAACACTCAAATTTGGGATTATATTTGTTGGCAGTTTCTTGGCTTTTAACTTCCTGAAATACTTTCTGATTGTGTTTGTACCTTAACACCGCAGATACCATTTCCCCAACAGCGTATGTTACAGCAGCAACATCTTTGACAAACGGTCATGAGGTTCCTGTAAATATTTCTTTCAGTGAAACATGTACTGGTGGAGGTGGTTTTAAATGTTCGTCCACAAATACTTGCAATGTGAGTATGTGATGACTTGAAAGTTAAGCATCTCAATAATTTTCATCTCACTGTTCTGTTCTTGTGAATAATCGCTTTCACTCTGTTCATGAGTTATGGTTTTATGAGAGGTTGGAATCACTGGTTTCCTTCAAGTTTTTCTCCCTGTACATTGTAGCTTAAGCAATAAAAATGGCAGTTGAAATTCATTTGGCAAGATCAATAACTAGCAGGCCCCAAACTCTCCGCCACTATCTCCCCACCATAAATTATGCATTTTTGGTAATCCTTTCTGGTCTGCTTTTAGTTGTGAGTTTTTCCTAAGCTTAATGATTGATCTAGCACTAACAATTTGATTATTTGTCTCACAATTTGGTACATATCCCCTGCCAAGGGATGTCTTATAGACCTGAAAAGTGAATTGAAATCTAATGAAATATGTCTCTCTCATTACAGCTTCTGGTCTATGGTGCTGGACAAGTTATACCAACTACACTCAACATTCTTGAGCCCAACCTCAAATTTTCTCTTATTGTGAGTTTGTCTTCAAGTGTTAAAGGTGGACGTGTAATTTTGGTCATGGACAAAAATTTCTGCACAGATAGTGCTGGAAATAAATTTACACGAACAGAAAATTCGAGTTTTTTGGTGCATTTTGGTGAGTCTGATATCCTATTCGGCATTATTCTAGGATTATCTATATTGTAGTGCTGCCTCTTGCATGACATAAAGTTGTTTTAGATTTAAATTATTTATTTATGATGTGCGCCGTGTCTACAATTTTCTCTACTTACTGATTAATAATAATAATAGTAATAATAATAATAATAATAATAATAATTTTTGTGTACTAGGAGAATTATTTTACAACTAGATTGCTAATTTCACCAATTACTGCATGACTTTTCCACCATACACTATTTTCAGAGGTCTCTAGATTCTCTACTTTCTGAAAGAAGTTAGCTGTAGATTTGGCAGAGATTTGTTCCAACCTTCTATTTTTACCAAGAGAGAGAGTACAATTTTTTTTTTCCGGGGAGAGGGGGTGGGTTTAAATGTAACATTATTTCTTTCTATGAATTAGTATTTTAACCTACTTCAATATTTGGTTGTTTGAATCTGCAGATCGAAGAAGAGTCTTTGTCAACCTGAGGGCCCATGTCCCTGAAAGGCTAGTTCAACTAAATGGTGAAACTAGAGCCGTACAAGCAACTAATAATCATAAAAACCTGAAGGTGTATCTTTACTTCTCACAACCTATTCTCAATTCATCCGTTGAAATATTGGCTTCTCTTCGCATGAGTCAGGGTTCACTTATTCCTATTAGTGGAAATAGCCTCGAAAATCGCAGATTTGGCTTTATGGTCAGTTGGCTTGTAGTTTTCAACTTTAGATTATGTTTATTTCTCAACAGAGAATGAATTGTTCCTTGACTTCATGTAACATCATCATCTCATCTTCATTTTCACATCTCAGATGGAACATCTATCGAACATGTCCATAGTCACAGTTAGCCTTAATTCAAGCTTAATAATAAGCAGACTGGGGAACCTGGTTTCTCCTGTTGCTCCCGTTACCTTTCTCTATGGTATGTTTTATATCAGGGTAAGAAATTTATGGAGATGTCATATTATTTCCAAGTGACTAAACTAAATACATTTTGGGATAGCATTTGTGTGATTTGGTTGTTTCCTTTGACACGGATGTGGTTCGATGCTTTCAATCTTCAGATTCTGAGAGGCCTGCAGTGAGTTTGAGTACATCATCTAGCACAAGGACAAGAGAAAACGGTATTCCAGTATTGATAAGATTTATGAAGCCCGTAATTGGATTCAACTCTTCCCATATATCCATCAGTGGAGGGCATTTGCATGGGTGAGTAATTCCAACCCCCCCCCCCTTCAAAAAAAAGAAAAAAAAAAAAAAAAAAAAAGAAGAAGAGAGAAACCTGTGGCATATGTATTATCAGTATAAAAAATAATTTGTATTATCTGCATAGTTATTGCATCGCAAAGACGAACACTCATATTATAAAACCATGAAAAATTATCACAATGTGCATTTAACCTGGGTAAACTAGTATAAGTTTTATTGATTATTTTCTTGTAATGGATCCAGCTTTCGTGAAGTGAGTAGGGGCACGTACGTTGTTGAGGCTCGGGCTGATAATCAAACCATATCTGTCAGCATTCCTGAAAACATTACAGAGGATGTTGCTGGAAACAAAAATATGGCATCTAATGTCCTACAAGTCAGGCACTGTAAGAATTCTATTCTTTTAGCTTATCGGCAGGGTGTATGTCTTTAGAAGTATATTTTTCTTTGGATGGTGACGTTCTAATCTGATTAACTAACATTTTACAGATTCTGTACCTGTAATGTCGTTGGTGCTTTCGACATTCGCAACTGCTTCTTTTGCAGTGACAGCTTTGGTTGCAGGGCTGCTCACTCTGTCAACTGCAAGGCTTCTATCTGTTGGGGCATTTCCCAGACCATCTTCTTCCTTGATATATAATCCTGCAAGAAATCTTTTTGTAAAACATCTATCCTTGTTGAACATTACAAGATTATTATTGTTTTAAATATTATGAACTTCTGTTTGCCTAGTTCAGAGAACCGTTTTAACTGGAATCCTATATTGTCCTAACATCAGCACTCTGTTTGATTTGCTCACATTAAAGAGAAATAGGTAAGATATTTGGAATCTTGCAAATACTAAGGAATCAGCACTAGCATGGTGATAGTCAAATAGACAAATAAATAAGATTAGTAGGGTTTGTACCATGTCTCATTAAACTGGATCCCTATTTATTTAGTTGATAATTTTTCTCGTGTTTTTCTTTTTTTGAATGGGGAGGGGATGGGGAAGGGGGAGTGTATAATGGTTGCTCTTGTACAACTTTGAGGATTTCAAGATATGAAATATTATATATAATTAGAAAATCCAGCAATAGAATGTAAATTTGTGCTTAAGACTCCTTGGCAACGTAGATGATATCCTGTAAATGGTTCCATAGAAATACTATTTATAATAAGATTTCTAATGATAATACATAAGATTTCTTAGATGTCTTATACGTTTCATACAACTTATTAAGCCTTACTTATTTATTTATTTATTTTTTATACAGAGAATCGCATGCCACGTTCAAGTCTTTGCACTGTCTAGGTGGTTAGCAGTCACCTTGCCAGTTGAGTACTTTGAATTTGCAAGAGGTTTACAGTGGAGTATTCCTTACTTCAGTCTCCCCTGGGAAATGGGCAAATTTCATCCATTCATGGTTGGCTCGAGTTCTCCTAGAAGTCCAAACTCATACAATTCCAAAATTCATGAGCCAATAACTTTTAAGAATTTGCAACCGCAAGAATGGAAGTCATCTATGGCTGCATCAATTTACGGGTTGCCGCTTACTCCAATGGAATATAGATCATTTTTTGAGGTAAAAAAGAAAATCCTCAATTTCCTGGAAATTTGTTTTAGATGCTGTTGGTATTATCCTGATAGATTGATTCTGTTGGCAGACCCAAAACATTAAACCAGAGGCTGATTATATTTTCGATCCATATAATTCAAATGGGTACGTTATTGGATCTCATTCTGTATGTGCTTTGTGAATTTTTGCCTGCTGTTTCAATACGAAGGAACGAACAAAGGTAAAACCAATTGTTTCATATTATATGATTGAGGATTTCGAAATGTCATGGGGACACATTGAATAGAACGGTTTGAGAAAAATCACTCTGCAAAATCAAGCACATTAACCATATCCAATGCTAAACTGGTGGTTGAAAAAAAAAAAAAAAAAAAAAATTAAAAGCATTCACCAACCATGTCGTATTTTGTGCTAATCACAACTGAGAATACAATGTTCATTTGAAAAAAAAATAAAAAAAATAAGCATTTACCAACCATGCTGTAGTACATGTTAATCACAACCAAGAATACAACATTCTGTAAAATATCAACTTTTTAGAAAGCTGCATCAAAGTGCTAATTTTTTTTTTTAAATTATTATCGTACTAATTTCTTTATTTTAGGTGGAGGGATTTCGAACGGAGTATGTTTTGGTTAGCTGTTATTGGTGGCACCTTGATACTAGTGCATGGTTTACTCCTGTTGATCTTAAAATTAAGGAAGAAGAAATCAGAAAAACAGGGTAGCTATGGAGCACTCATTTTCCCAAGATTTGAAATATTTCTCCTAGTTCTTGCACTGCCTTGCATTTGTGAAGCCTCAACAGCTCTAATTAAAGGTAATCAGAATAAATAATTTGTCACTCATAAATAACTAGGCGAGGAAGCGAAGTTGTTAGTGTATTATTACTTATCATTATGCAAAAACAATAGCATCGACAATTCAATTTAGTGGCAATTTTTTTATGAGGACACTTATCAAGTAATGATCGTTAACGTATCATCTCAAATTATTTCGGCTTAGATTTGAGCTAAGACTAATGCTAATCTTGTCTCGTCTTTCTTCTTTGTGATTGAAGGAGGAGAATCTTTGGGGGTTAAAATTGGCGTTGTACTATTGGGTATTGTCTTTTGCCTATTGCTAGCTTTTTTCTTGTTCCTCTCCATTGGAATTACATTTGGGAAGCTGCTTCAATACAAGGAAATACATCAAATGGGCCAGAAATTTCACTGGTATCAAGAAATTGTTCGGGTGACTCTCGGTCCTGGTAAAAGAGGCCAGTGGACATGGAAAAACCAATCCAACTCCGTTCATCTAACAATGTTAGGCCCTCTATTTGAAGATCTAAGGGGTCCCCCAAAATACATGCTTTCTCAGATTTCTGCAGGAAATCCCCAGAAGCGCCGCGACAGAATTATCGCCTCTGATGATGAAACAGAAGATGCAGAAGCACCTTTCATTCAAAAGCTGTTTGGTATTCTCAGAATATACTACACACTTCTTGACTCCGTGAAGCGGGTTTGTCTTGGAATCATTGCCGGTGCTTCTTCGGGGAACTGGACTCCCAGAACTCCAATCATAATCCTACTGTGCATCACCTCTTTTCAGCTGTTTTTCCTAGTCCTCAAGAAGCCTTTCATTAAGAAAAAGGTTCAGCTGGTGGAGATCATCTCAGTTTCAAGTGAATCCGTTCTTTTCGCCACTTGTTTTGTTCTCTTGGAGATTGATCTTTCGACGGGGGACGAGAAGAAGATTGGAATTTTCATGCTTTCGGTGTTCTTAGCTGCTTTTTTGGCTCAAATGACCAATGAATGGCATGCTTTGTACAGACAAACAAAGCAGCTGAACCCTGCTGAGCACTCCTTCATACTGGGTCTGAAAATGGCTTCAATTGGATTAGTATTATATTTCATTCCGAAAAGGTTGATCAAAAATCTGGAGAGTGGGTTCTTGGAGAATCAACAAGTGGATGGTGATCCAGCTGGGGACACTACTTCTTCTGGCGGTCCGCGGGGGAGTTCTGGAAGCAGGAGCTCGGGCACGGCGGATAAACCGTGGATGAAACAACTAAGAGAAATGGCAAAGACTGGAGCTCCAACTGATCCTTCGACCAGTAACACAAGATGGAGCGGATTCTGGAGTACTAAAAAGAGTGGGAGCTCGTCTCAAACCCCATCTGCGGATTTCAAGTCGAAACCCAGAGGTTTGTACAAAGATTTGGAGAACATTTTTGCTTCACAGTGAAACCAGCGAGTGAAATCTGAAAGTTCAACTGATATATCTACTTTTCTAAATTTACAGTGTATATTAGACTTCGATTATTTAGAGATTGAGGTA
>QLOD02000013.1:34164581-34180212 GCA_003260245.2 Sideroxylon spinosum | reverse complement strand
GTGAAGAAGCCTCGAGAGTCTATCCCAACTTCCTCCAAGTTTAAATTACATGGGATCACCAAAATTACCAAATAAAGCAACTGAGGCATTCGATCATGGGTCTTTTAAGGGTTAGATAAATAAATGAATAGATTTCATATTTAACTTTACAAAAACATAACAAATGTGACCAAGTAAATTAGAAACTATTTTGCTATGATTACTTAAACCATAAATGCTAAGAATTTAAATAACTACTACTAAACGGATGATTGGAAATCCACTCAAACCCAGCAATATACATCATGCCAACTCTTTCATTAGTGTCAAATCCCTTCGGTTTAAATTCACAAATACAAACGCAACCTCACAGTACACAATACATTCAAGACAAAACATTGAGGTCATACATTTTGCAGCAGGATCGTACCTGTTTTTGTTGGATGGTATTATGTTGAGAACTTTCTTCCTTTCACAGACTTAATAGTCAGTAGAATATCACCTAAAATCCATGGAAAGCCCAAGCAATTGATACTTCCTTCCCAATAAGTTGGGTGATAAGTCACATGATACCATGCAGATGCCAACTTCTGTCGCTCGTGCACTCTGCAACTACTCTCGACCCACCCCTTGGCTTCTTTGTGCAGGCTCCTAACTGACACCAGAATCCGATCCTTCATTTCCCCATATGTCCTGTTATCCCTTTGCAGATAAACTGACTTTGTTCGCAGATTGCCTGTCAGCACCTCAACTTCACTCGCTGCCCCATAATAATTCATCAAGGTGCTCATTTTATCCAAATACATCTCTTTGTGACTTTCTGCGATTTCTAGGAAGTCTTCAAAACCATCCACTATGACATCGGGATTGTAAGCATCCTGGGCAATCTTCTCTGACCAAACAAAGTCTGACTGTTCACGCGCTACTCTGTTAATGGTGGTACGGTAGAGTTTACCCAATGGCCCGTGGGAGGTGTAAGTAGGCTTGTCCCATCTTTCCATGAAATCCGGGAATTCCCTTGGTTTCAGAAACCTGGGCATCTCAGCTGGTGCTCCAGTCTTTGCAAAGTCAACAGCCATCGAGTGGAGTGTTGCCAACTGGAGACATTTTGAACTCAGAGCTTTCTCTGGTTCACGGTCTGCATGTATCAAATGAGCAGTAGAGATGGTGCCTAGCGTATCATTGATCATGTAATCAACGAAAAACTTCTGAATTTCCTGCAAATATTAAGTTGGGGGATAAGGGAATGTGTTTTGATTCAGTTCCATGAAGATCACAAATTCAGCGTTACCTTTTACCTCTAAAGTCACATTATGATCCATTAGACGAGGCCTTCGCCCTGTGTAGTCCATGGGCGTCACCGTATGGTCCGGAATAAGATTTTTATCCCAGCTAATAAAATATAAGTCTCCATCAAGATCACCACCGGAGCATTCATTTGGATGAGGCCTGTGAAAATGTTGGTACAACTGTTACGCACAAGCTCTTAGGATTCTACCTTTTTTATCAATTTAAGTGGGTGTGTTCATACTAAAAAAAATTTAAGCAAATAAAAAAACAAAAAAATTTAGAGACTGCTGTTACTAAAACATGTCATTGACCAGAAACCTATAAGCAACCAATGCCTCTCTCCACCTGAAAATGTAAAGACACCGATAACAAGGCATCCTGCTGCTGCTGAGCATACACAACGAACTCCCAATTGGTGTACATTATACGCAGAGGGTAAAGGCAGAAAAGTTAATGAAATCAACTCTAAAAGCAATATTGCATTCATCTCCCAGAAGTCCTAGTACACTCATGGTAATAATTTGGTTATGAATAGTAAAGAGCCCAATACGATGGACTTATTTGAGCTACAGGGAATTGTCTAACCACTTGGACGGCGAAAAATTGAAAAAAGGTCTGTTCTCTCTCTGTTTGTAAGTGTGTGACCTTTTTTTGGAGGGGGGTGGGGGGGATACGTTACTGTTTTAACTAAGACAAGGATATTCCAGATATCATTTATTTTGTATGAATATATCTTACAGATTCGCCTCAATGTGAAAGTGGAGGGTCATATGCCTGAACTGTTCATCTGCAAGATAACAATCTGAACGAGAATTTTTGTAAAAATGTGAAACGTGGAAGAAAATAACTTCATTTGATTCCAGTTTAGCTCTTGGAGAAGGAGATCCAACATTTGGAAAAAAAAAAAATAACCCAAATTAGTAATAGCAAATTCGGACAAAGCCATAGCTAAAAATATCGTAAGAAGTTATATACCTTTCTCCTTTCTGAGGGAAGACTAAGCAATCTACCAAACCCTTCTCCTCTAACTTCACCTCATAGACAGCCTCAAGGACTCTGATATCTCCTGGGTGAAGACATGGATTTTTAGTGACTAGGACCTTCCCTATCACTATAGCCGTTGTCTCATCCACCTTCTGAAAGAAACTATTCTCTCTGAATTGCAGCTCCGCTTTATTCATGGTTATGCGGGCATAAACTTGCCCATAGTTTAGAATGCCCGTTTCATCCAAACATCCAACTAGGACTCTACCTTTTGGTACAAATATTCTGCACCTACTTCTTAAATCTGACAACTGGCTATCATGGTGTGCTCTAAGCATCATAGAGAGGTAAGGCTCAGCATTTGGCTCATAACCTTGAAGCAACATCTTTACTAGAATGCTTTTAGCATAATTCAAACCCATGCTCTCCAGAATATCTAACGCTGCCTCTCTACTCGTCAACATTTTGTCCAGATGAAAAAGTTGTTGACCTAACAAAGCCTCAAAAACTTCATCTTCTACTCCCAAAGTAGATAAAAGGGAAACAATCTCCCGGTTCAAGTAGCAAGACTGGGACTCACTCCACTTTGTAACATTAAGCATCCTGTTTTTTGATTCAAATTTAAGCATGCTACCACGTAAAGATAGCTTTCGGAACGAATTACGGTCAACTGCTATGACACCTTTATAGCCACCATATCGAATTTGATACGCTGAAGGAGTATAATTCAATCCACACATCTGAGAAACTTGCCTAGCAAAAGAGAGTGAAATTTTTCCAATGCCATCGGAGAAGCAGTAATCAACACCATCAGAAGTAACTTCAACATCAGGAATAACCTCGACTTCTAGAGCAGGGACTTCCAATGTTTGCCTAGAAGAACTGAATAATTGACCCATCCTTGCAGCACATTTTGACACACTGCGGATCTTGTTGAAGCAGCCCATCCATTCTCTAATATCTTCTGCTCTCACATTCTCATTAGAAGCGAACATCCAAACGGCACTTGAACGGAGTTGACTAGCCGAGAAAGCCAGAAACTGAAATCTTTTGGCTCCAATCACAATCCCATCTCTAAGAATAGACAATATCCGGTGATATATATTGGTTCTATAAGGCTTTGAAAAGATACCTTGCTGAACACTCGTGGAAATGGCATTGGGAGAAAGCTTACTCCAATCTTCTTCAACAAAAGTAACTCTGAGGAAGTCAGAAGCATATAAAGCGAATTTCTTGACAATGTAATTTGATGATTCAAGCTCTGGGCCTAAGCAGTAAATCTTTGATGGTGTGACAAGGACTCGATGACAACTCATCATGTTATGATTTGTTAACCTGCTGAGGGATGATGAAGGAAGATTCTTGCCATTTTTCCTTAGAATATGTAGTCTGGTTTTAACAAATGGCACAGGCTCGTAACAAGTGGACTGCAGCTTATGCATTTTCTGCAGAACAGTCATTGCAGTGTCTATGTCTAAATTGCTAAGTATCTCAATGAGATCATTATCTACTGCAGCAAGACTCAGTTTTTGTAAGTGAACGAGAGAATTGAGCTGGTAAAGGATCTCATATGCTAACTTAGAATCTGAATGGCATCTTACAAGTGGAACTAGCTCAGATGTAGAACCAAACTCTTCACCTTCTTCTAGAACTAGATCTTTAAGATCCCGTCTATGATAGGGCAAACTGGCACAAATATCCAAAACAGATAATTCTTCCTTGATTTCCAAACAAAGTGAAGATGATTGCCCAATTGACTTCAAAGTGGAAAAATCCGTGGTGCGTATCCAAACAAACTCAAAATCTTCCTTGTAGATACAGTACCGGTTGGCACTGAACTTCGAGGTGATATTAGGTCCAGAAACCTTTTGGTATATCTTTGGTGCATGCTTGAGCTAAAAATGGATATAGCTTAAGATAAGGTTTTGGCCAAATAAAATCTAGTACACAATTACTCAAAAAGTTACATATCTAGTACACAATTACTCACAAAGTCACTAACCCGGGCAACCATCATCACGAAAAAACAATGTCAAAAATAAGATAAATTTCTCAGCTATAACAAGAAGATGGCAACAATAACACTCATCAGAATGTCTAATTTATGGGGTCACGTCATATTTATTAGTATAATCCCTGCTCGTCTGGCAGTGAAATTACATCCATTTGAATGTTTGATAACTGCTGGACAATACAAGATCTCCACCTTAGGGTATGGACCAATTAATATGAATGTGAAGTTTCAATTGAGTAGCAAAAAATAAAAGCTAATCAAGCTATCTGAGTATGCTGTGATCACACATTGTAAATGATGTCCACAATATTCTCTGAGTACATTCCATCACTTGAATATGCTTTTATTTTTCTTTTTGAAATTGAATATGTTACAGATATGTGTAATGGACATGTGTCCTCCAAGTATTAGTAAGAGCCTCTGGCTTTCAAAGAATTAAAAAATAACGGGATACATTTGGACAACTATTTAACATGTGTCAGGAGGGGGGGGGGTTTCAGTGATGGTGTCCAACACGAACATGGCATTATCCTAGAAACTAGGAAGCAAGGACTCACCATTAAGGGTGTTTTCTACAAGTCAGACTCATTAGAGAGTAGAACAAGCAGCAGGCCTATTGGACAAGCATTGGACTCACTTTTTTCTTTCTTTCTTCCCCCCCCCCCCTTCATTGGGGACATAACTTGGACAGGTCACAAGCTCGTTTTGGACACATGTCAAATTCAACTTAAAAATTTACTTTTTATTTTTATTTGTTGACTTTTAAGCAATGGAAGTTTATTATCATTTTTTATTGAATGTAATCACTAAATTATTTCTCTGTTGTCTTTTAAGTGATAAAATACATGATATTTTCATTTTAGACAATGTTATTTCTATTGTATTTGAATAAAATATTAATAACTAAGACATATTTAAAATATATAAATATACACATTTTTGGCGCGTCCCCATTTTATCGTGTTTTTCATTTATTGAAAATCGTCAAGTCAGTGCATCTGAATCATGTCAAGTCGATGGCTCAAGTTGGTGTCCATGCTTCCTAGAAGAAAACATGTCTAGCTCCCACAATGTATGATGCATCTGATAAATAGTCTGGAAATATCCATGAAATAATGCAAGCATCCAAAACAAAAAGGGCTTTTCCCTAGAAGTATCTATACCAATTGGATCGCTTGCATCAGCACACCAAATAACAGAACAACCATGAGGAAAATTGCACATCAATAAAAGAATTTATATTATGTGCCTTTATTCTATAGCAAGGAGAAAGAAGATGGAAACAAAAACTGATTAGTACAACAAGCATGTTTCTTGCTACCAACTAAACTCACAAATCTAAGCAAACCCAATAATACAAGTCCATCAGTTAAAATGCCCAAGGAAGTGAGTTACAAGCTTATGCAGAGGTAATCAAACAAAGAAACAATTGAAACAAAATAGATCATCAATTCTGACCTTACTACAAACAAAAACACCATCCAAGAAGTAACATAGATACATCAAATCTCAAATATAACATGACCAAGAAAGTGAAAATGCATCACCACAATTAGGGGTTTTAACTTGTTCAAACTTATGTCAAACTTTTTATAGTATCAAACCCGATTCGAATTTTTATATAAGCACGAATTTGGTTCGATAAAAAATAATTTAAGCTTGCGAATAGCTCGACTTAATTTTAATTTAAAATATAATAAATAAAATATTATAAAAAATATAATAAAATTATTATTAAAAATATATACTACTTTGTGGAAACTACTAGCCATCTTTTTAACCAAACTTTTTTAAATTTGAGTTTAAACGACCCACGAATCAAGCTTAGTCGAACTTGTTTTAGCCACAAACTCGAATAGCCCGATTGGTTTTCATCTAAACCACAACATCAAACTATACCTTCAGAAGAACTGCATTAGGCTTTTCACCGTCCACACGACACCCACAAGTTTCGAAGACAAAATCATACAGTAACTCCAACTTGTAGCACTCCCCGCGATGGCGAACCCAGAACTCAAGACTATTCCTTTCGGGCATAAACCAACCCCTGACTCCCTCCCAAGTCTCCAGCACGGACATGCAATCTTCTTTCACCAAGAACCCGCAGTGCAGAATCCCATTCTCCACCCGATTGCGGGGATCGACGGGCCGGGCGACGACGTCGTCGAAGGAGGTGGAGAGAGCCAGGGGGGACCCCTTGAAGACGAGCTTGCCCTCTTCGGAGAGGCGCGTGGCGATCGACTTGGCGTCGAGGGTCTCGAACTGGACCCGACCAAAGCCTCTAGACTTCCAGTCTTTGTGATCGCTGACGATTTCGAGGGCGAAGACCGTACCTTTTCCGATTGCGGACTCGAAGAAATTGAAGAGGTCCTTGGCTATGGCTGTTTGGGGGATGTTTGAGGCCCTGACTGTGGCTCTTTCCGCGGCCATAGCAGAAGGAGTGAGGGAGAGAGTGAGGGAAGTTCTATTGAGAATTAGACGAGGTTTTGCCTGCTTGACCCGAAGTGGGGAACGTTGGGTTAAACGAGACCCAATTTTAATTTTGGACTGGCGGAGTACCAAACGGAATCGAGTTTTTGCGATTCCCAAACAGCGGTCGCTACAGATTTAGGATATTTTAAAAAGGGGGAATTTCGCTGATTTTTCTGGAGGTTTTTAACACCGGTAAAAACCTCTCTAGAACTTTTTAAAATGATATTATTTTTTTTTTTATCTAATGTTATTAAAAGATTTTTCTTGAGATGTTTGATATCGACATAAACTTCTTTTGAGAATTATATGTTATTTTTACTAATTAAAATATCATATGATAAAAACATTAATATTATGATTTAATTATATTTATCAAAAATATGAATGGTTTGAAATATTATATTAAATCAAATATGTATAATAAGAAAAATTTAAATATTAATTTATTACATTATTTTTATTTTTTTATTAAAACGATTTATTAATTTTAATTGTATTTGATCTTGATAAGATCGTGATAATTTTTGAATTGAACTAAAATTCTAAATTCATATATAAAACAATTTAATTATCATTAACATAAAAAATATAAAATCATAAAATTATTTATAACTC
Organism: Sideroxylon spinosum; assembly: GCA_003260245.2. Lineage (NCBI taxonomy): Eukaryota > Viridiplantae > Streptophyta > Magnoliopsida > Ericales > Sapotaceae > Sideroxylon > Sideroxylon spinosum. Next base: position 34,172,858 of record QLOD02000013.1, on the reverse strand, counting down.
TAAAAGTATATGCTATCAAATAATAATTTACCTTTTATTTTATTTAATAAAACTATATTTATGTTACAAGAAATATTGTCATAAATTATAATTAGAATAAATGATAAATTAGATAAAAAATAATAATAGATTTGGATTAAATGTGTATATATATTTAGTGTTATAAAATTGTGAATATAAATTTACATTTTTAAATATATAAAATTATAATTAACAAAATATATTTTAAAATAATGCATTCTAACTATTTAAAATGTATAACTAAATTTTGAAATAAATTCATAAAATTATATTTAGTGAGATTATATTTTTTTATAAGGTCATAAAATTATCACTTAGTATTTATCTTTTATTTAAATTGAATTCTAATAGTTAACGTTGACATAATAATTTAAAAATTAATATAATAATTAATATCGATAGTGAAAGAGGTGAGAATAAAAATTTTAAATTGATAAAAGTTTTGATTTATATAAACTACACTATGCTTTTGTTAAATAGAATTAGATTAATGATAATCACTAGTTAAATAAAATTCCATTAGATAATTATAAGTTAAAATAAAATTTAAATAGAGTTTCCATATTTAGTGCACAAAAAATTAAAAATTTTAAGAACAATTAAAATTTTAATAAAATCTAAAAGATTACATTAAAAATCACATTAAAAATTATAATTTGTAAATTTAAATGAATAAATTAAAAAATAGGTCAAATAATAAACTTTCCTTGTAATATGATACCTAAAAAAATTTAAAATTTTACTAATAGTACAAAAATAATATACATTTAATCAATAATTACATTAAAAAATAAAATAAAATTTTATATAATAACTTGGACGGATTTAAGCCAAAAAAAATATATAAAAAGTAATTTTAATAGAAAGAAATATCATCTAATAAAAATAAATATAATAATAAATCTGAGGAGAATATCAAATAAATTAAAAAGGTAGCCATAAAAAGAGATTTTTGCTGAAATTTAATACATAAATAGTTTAAATTTTAACAATAATAAAAAATTATAAAATCTAATACATAAATAGTTTAAAATTTACACAAATGATGCGTTCTATTATTATTATTTTCCTAAACTACTAAGTTAAATGTAAAACTTGTTTGAAAATTCGAATAAAAATCTGGTTAAGATACTTGTAATAATGAAGAGTAAGGATGAAGGTACTATAGGTATATTGTAAGTTTGAGTATAGTGATAGCATCATTTTCCGTCTAATTTCCAGCTCAATTTAACGGGTGGGGGTCAATTGGTAATGTAAGATAAAGGAAATTAGGGCAATGTTAGTTTAAAAACCTTAGCAGAGGTTTTGGTTAGTGTCAAACCTCATGAAGGTATTTTAAAGATGTCAGGTAAAGAAGGAAAAAACAGTGTCATTTCAAAATTTTAAGGGGAGGTTTCTGTTGGTGTCAGAAACCTTAAGAGAGATCAGTAAAAATTACCTTTTTGAAAACTATTGACCCGTTTGAATGATTAAAATTTATAATTTTTTACAAATTTTTTATTATTTTTTACAAACTTTTACCAATTTTTTTCATTTTTTTTTACTAAAACAGTTCTAACAGGTTTCATCTAGGAGCGAAGATAGGAGTGGTTAAGTAGAATCAATTATCTTAACTCACTGTTTAAAAAAATTAATTATATATTTTTTCAGTATTACATTCACTAAAAATTTTTTTACCCTATTATTCCAATTTTTCTCTAAAAGATTAAAATTCAAATTATATTTTTTGACAAAATCTATGTCTACCTTCTTAGCAGAAACCCTTTTTCTTCTTTTAAAAAACTTCTTGTATTGCTTTAATGTAAGCCTTACCTTTTGATTGGTCATATTAAATAAATCACTATTAAACTGAATTACTTATACTCTCTCATTTTAAGTTGCATTGCTACCTAATACAAATATATATATTGAGTTTTGATGGGATATTATTGCGTGTAAATAAGATTATTACTATATATAAATATGTATGAATCTAAAGGTGAATTTCTTAAAATTTTGCTTATATCTTAGAATGTAAGCCTTTTATATTTTTTTAGTTTGCCTCTACCAACTATATTTTCTGATAAATAAGATTTTCCAAACCTAACTAAAAATATATGAATACTCCAAATAATCCAGGGGAAGTATCTCTAGAAAGGTAATCTCTGCCCTCCAAGCCAACCATCCGAGCTAGATGACCGATTTGACCAGATCGAGCGCGTTCAACCGAGCTCAGAGGTCAGTTCGAATATGAAACATGTTGATCATGAAGGCACGTGGAGAAACCTCATAATCACAATCCCATGATTCGTGCAAAAATTTACTGATATGAGATTATTTCAAATCAACCTGACGATCAAGGAGATTAGCGCAAATTTGATTCTTTCCTCATTTCAAATAAGGAAATCCAAACAAAATAGGGAACATTCCCTTCTCAGTCCTATAGCCAGAGCCTCCAAGCTACTCTATAAATACAGGAACGAAAAGATGTTCAAGGTAGGTAATCTTTATGCTATTGTTACTTTGCCAAATTAAATTCTAATTACTAACTTGATCGTCGGAGGAATTTTGGAAGGCACCATATTGGTGACCAAAAGAGGGACATGATTGTTTGTTCATGACGGGTCTATGTTCGGATTGGAGGTATGAAAAATAAACATCATCATTTTCTATCTCCGTCTTTAAGTGCATCGACCTTGTTAGAATAGATTGTCAAAAATCTTGAGTTAGTCTTTCAAACCAAAAAGTGACTGACATATCACATTTTTTTCCAGCTTGTTGTCTTTCAAAGGTCCCCTTATTTAATTAAGGAAATTAAATCAAATCAAATCTTTGAGTTTAGTTTAATTTAATAATTTAAAAAAATAATTTATTAAAAAGAATTTATATTTTAAAATTTTAAGAAATTAATAATTAATTATGATTAAGCTCACTTAAAATATTAAGACGGGTTACAATCTAAATATTTGCATTATTTAAAATGTTGTTTGTCTTTTAATTCAAATCTTTTTTGTTGTGCAAAATAGTCTCATAGCCGCGCAAAATAATGCATTTATACATTTTACAATAAGAAAACTTTAATACACATGTATTAATAATTGTTGTGTCAAATGTACGAAAACAAATTTTATATAAAAGAAACAAATAGTGTAAAAATGTATGATCTAAAATTTAAGTTTTATCCACATTAAAATTAAAGTTTTAATTTAAATATTTTATTTTTAAGAAATTTTTATAAAAATTAAATTCTAAATATTATTTTTTCTTAAATAAAAATATTTAATTGACTTTGTCTGATAGGTAATTTATATAGGATTTAATAAATATATAAATTTTTATTATTTGTTATAAATATCACCACATTTTTAGAAATGTTAATTTAGAGTTTTTTTATAAATATATTCATAACAAAAATATTGAAAGAGGAAGAGATAGTGTTTCCATACGAAGTGACAAAAAAGACAACTAAAATGAAAAGTAAAAAAAAAAAAAAAGTATTCTTGCCATTGAACAAATCTAACAGCTAAAAATATTATAAATTTAAATGTTCAACTTTTTTATTATATAAATATATTTAATGAGACCAATTTAAATATATTAAAATTTTAAAAAATAATTATTCGCAATTTTAATTAAGAATGAGACATTTTTTATGTTTGTAATTTAGAAAAATACTAAGAGTTGTTTTTAAGGTAAATAATTTTTAAATACTTTTCACACCTAAACTTATTTAGACATATTCTTCGTATTTTTTAATTTAATTATTAATATATTTAAAATATATAAATTTTACCACTATAATAAATTAATAATCAATTGAATCATTTGTAAGAATCTATAGGTTTGCTTTACATCTGTTAATATTACCTACTACAATTCCAATGGTTTTACATGTAAAAGAAAAAAATTACAGTTGTAATTATTTAGTAATGTAAGACAAAAAAAAAAGTAAAAACTAAGGTTATGTTTGGTACATGAGAATGAAATAAAATGGAATAAAAAGTGTGAATGGAATAAGGGTGGAATTCTCATTTCATTTATTTGTTTCGTTGTCAACACAAAAATAATGGTAATGGAATAGACATTCAAATTTTCATAATTTAATTACATATTTTTAATATAATGAAATAAAATAAATATAACAAAAACTCCTAACATTATTTTTTTTAACACTATAAAAATAAATTTTGCTTTCGCAGCGCAAATTTGAATGTTCATTTTACAATTAAGTTCGAATTGGTTAAAATTTTCTTAATTATTAAGGAACATGTCAACAAATATTTTTTAATCTTTTGAGATGTTTAAAATATAAATTTAGGCAAAAAATGAACCGGGGATAAAATAATCATTTTACAATCTAGATTTGGATCAAATCAAAATTTGCTTAGTTATTAAGTAATATAAAATAATATTTTATTACACTTTCAAAAGCTTGAAATATGAATTTATTTAAAAAAAAAAAGTGAACGTAGAGGTAAACACAGTCAATTTATAGCTCGGGTTCGAATCTAGTTTGAAAATAAAGTTGAAAGGTAAAATGGTCATTTTGCAACCCAGATGAGTAAACCAAACCAAACCGAACTAAACCTTTTCCCACTAGGTGTGGTCGGCTATATGGATTTGACGATACCAAACAAATCTGTTTTAAGCCATGTCCTCCATTAGATCCATAGAGACAAGGTCATGTCTAAATGTTTCTTTCCAACTTCTCTTAGGTCTCCCTCTCTCTCTCTCCTACTCCTGGCAATCTCCATAGTTTCACATCTTTTAACCGGTGCCTTTATTAGACATCTTCTAACATGATCGAACCATCTTAAACGATTTTCTCTCATTTTATCTTCAATTGGTGCTATTCCTACTTCGCCTTAATCTCCTCGTTTCTAATCCTATCTTTCCTTGTGATCCTACACGTCCATCTTAGCATTCTCATCTCCGCAACTGCCATCTTTGAATATGATTATGCTTTACTGCCCAACACTCCGATCCACACAATAATGCAGGTCTTACTGCCACCTTATAATACCTTTCTTTCACCTTGAGGGGGACTTTTTGATCACACAAGACCCCTGAAGCACTCCTCCATTTGGTCCACCCGGCCTGAATCCTATGCCTTACATCAATATCAATCCTTCCATCCTGTTGCACCACAGAACCAAGGTACCTAAAGTTTTCTTTCTCTACAATCTATTGTGTGCTCAAACTTACTTCTATATCTCCAGTTGTCCTACTTTGGCTAAATTTACATTCCATATATTCCGTTTTACATCTACTTTGCCTAAACCCTTTTGTTTCTAACATTTCCTGCCACAATTCTAACTTAACATTCACTATTCTCTCGTCTCATCTATTAAGACAATGTCATCTGTAAATAGCATACACCACGGTCTCTCATCCTGAATATGCCTTGTAATATCATCCATAACTAAGGCAAACAAGTACGGGTTTAACGCTGAACCTTGGTGTAGACCAATCGTGATAGGAAATTCTCTAGTCTCTCCTCCAGTCGTGCGTATAGATGTCACGGATCTGTCATATATGTCCTTTAATGCCTCAATATATGTGACACACACTCCTTTCTTTTCCAATACTCTCCATAGAATCTCTCTAGGAACTTGGTCATATGCCTTCTCCAAATCAATAAACACCATCTGTAAATCTTTTTGACCTTCTTTATACTGTTCCATTAACCTCCTCAGGAGAAAGATAGCCTCCATGGTTGATCTTTCAGGAATGAAACCAAATTGATTCTCTGAAACGTTTGTTGTTTTTCTTAGTCGTCTCTCAATAACTCTCTCCCATAATTTCATTATATGGCTCATCAATTTAATCTCGCGGTAGTTTGCACAGTTCTGAATATCTCCTTTGTTATTGTATATGGATATAGGGATACTTTTCCTCCATGCATCAAGTATCTTCTTACTCTTTAGCACTACATTAAAAAGATTTGTCAACCAACTTATGCCATCCTCTCCCAAGCACCTCCAAACCTCAATATGGATACCATCTGGTCCAATTACTTTTCCATTCTTCATCTTTTTCAGTACTTCTTGTACTTCCTCCCTACTGATTCTCTTATAGAACATATGATTCGCTTGTTCCCTAGAAGTGGTAAACGACCCCAATTGTATGTCACTACAGCTGTTTTCGTTAAATAACTTGTAGAAATAGTTCTTCCAACACTCAATGTGAAAACGACTACTCCCATGAAATAACATTTTAATTTATTTTTTTGATACCAAATATGAGAATATGCTAAAATAGGAGTGGATTCCATTCTATTCAATTTTATTCCCACGTACCAAACGCAGCCTTAGGGAATGAGAAAAGAAGAGAAAATAAGAATGAGTAAATGAGAAGAGTTCTACTTAAGATTGGAATGAAGAAAATGAGGAATAATAAATATAGAGAGTGATACTGGCACTTAAAATTTGGTAAATGATATAACGTTTATTACAAGATAAATTACACCTTTTTATTCAAAAAAATTATAAGGGTTCCCCTAACATCACAAAAATATTTTATCATTTAAAATTTACGTTAAACTTATTTTATTTAAGATTTGTTTTAAATAATTTCCTTATTTGTATTTTGAATTAATTTACACGCATCTCGATTAATTATTGTGATTCTAAAATTAAAAAGTAAGTAATCATTCGAGAGGCGTTAAAGAGACTTGTACTAATATTATATACTAAATAACTCAAAATCTTAACAGTTAAATTAACAATCGTCTATCGCTATAACAAAAAGTAGTTGTTTGGTAAAATTTTAAGTCTGATTGGCAAGGTGCCCTTGGAATACTGGGTACATTTGGAATTGTATAAAATTTATAAAAATTAATGTCTCTAAATTTTAAATTTGTTAAATTTTAAATTTCACTTATGTTCATATTTCACTTAATGATAATTTCGGAACTAATTTTATGTTACAATTTCAAGTTTGACTTGTTTAGCTCCACTTTAGAAGATGAGATAATTTTTTTTTTTTTTTGGTTTTTAAATTGTACTTGTAATATTTTGTAGAGGGGATTATCCGGACATGTGACAAACATCCAAGCGTCGGGCACGTGTCAAACAGTGGGTCGCCCGCCTTTCCAGCACATTGGCAATGACGAATGTGGGGGGACGGCTCACCGGAGGTAGTGACCAAGTTTTTGACACTCCATTTTGTATTCATATAAATTTAGTACTTATTATTCAGCTATGTAAACTTTGGTATTTTTATATTATTAAATAGTTCTTTCAGTTATAAGATTGTTGAATTATATGTCTTGTGAATTTGGGTTTGTCAATTTGATTAACGAGTAATACAGATTATGAACATGCTTGAGATATATAGGGATTTAGTATAATCTATATATATAAATATATATGCAGGAAAAATAAATAAATTAACAATTACTTTTTTACTTTTTGGGATCGCTTTGGTGCTCGTTATAGAATTTTCTAAGGCTTGTCTAACTACCTTTTAGCCTTTTAGTGATCATTTTGAGCCATTGCTAAAACCTAGCAATCAGCACGAAATAGTCGCTCCTAGCCTTTGGCGACCACTTTTTGACATTTAAGGACCATTTTTTACGGTCGCTAAAAGGTCCATTTTTTTATAGTGTTTTTTGAAAGAAAAAAATTATTTTTTTATACATTTATTAAGAAGGGTAATATTTTAATTTGATTGTTTTATTAATGTTATTATTATCAAATTTAAACCAGGGTTGTAAGTGATGTGAGTCATCGTTTAAAGGATCATGGTGTAATTAATCTTTAATACAAAATGCTTACCTATAACAAGGGTGAGTTTGGGAAGAAAAAATGTAACTTTTCATTACTAACTTTTTAATTAATTACTAGAATATATATCTATATATATTTTGAGACTAGAAAAAAAATTAGTTTTTGGCTACTTAAGGTGACATTTAGTTTGTATTTCTATTTTCGTTTTTATTTTTTGCTTTCAGTTTTGAGATTGGATTCAATTGAGCCCTGTTATTGATTATTTTTTTGAAGCATAGGTGCATAGCTGATGGCCAAGGTTTTATATATGTTTTATCTTTTGATTAGTTTATCTTGCTCCTTTGGGATTGTATGGGCTTGATTTTATATAGATTTATGCAATACTTGTGTGAATGTGTGTATGTTAGCTTGCCCTCTGGGTCACAGAATTTGGGGCATGACATGATAATAGTGAAAAGGCATTGAAAATGTCAATTTGGAGAAATAGCATATTTAACAGAAAAAAATACATGGAAATTATAATTATGAATGATATTCTTTCATCCAT
>QLOD02000013.1:34131254-34143150 GCA_003260245.2 Sideroxylon spinosum | reverse complement strand
CATGAAAGTGTTAATATTAGCACCAATGCCACGCATTCTATCAAATTCCAACAGAGGATCCCAATGGGCAAATGGCATTGCTATAGCACTTTTCGTTTTCATCAGAATAGAACACTTGTACCATGTGCGTTGATAATTGTGCATTACTACGGTACAAGTGTTTCGCTCTGACAAAACAAAAAATGCTAAGACAATATACCATTTGCTTGCTTATCAATGAAACAGCACTACAGATAGTTATCCTAACCTGGGTATTGATCGCACACTGGCTAAGGAAATCATATAAATGGTGGCGAATGACCACAAATGTGGTTTAAAAGGTAAAAATCAAATTCAGATCCAATAACAGCCATTCCAACCAACTATACCATTCCAGATCAAGAAACGTTAATCCTCCACAAGTACCAAATTCCACCTGCCAACCTGCTTATATAAATATGTCACGGAGAAAGCAAAACTGCAAAAGAAAAAAGGAAAAGGGGAAAAAAATAGAAAAATGAAGGCAAAGAAAGACGATTAACAGCAGAGCACAAGAGAACCTTCCCTTGCAAATTTGCAATGTAGAAATCCAACATCTACCACCGGAAAGGATTATATGGATTGGAAATGCGGCTGCATCTCATGGCATATAAATACCAATTTCCAAGTATGTAGGCAAAAGCCCATTTGCATGCTTTTCAACAACAGTTAAAAAAAAATAAACATTATAAAATATCTACGAAGGGGAAATGATGGCTGCCCAGAAAAGATCCCTAGGAACAGAGGGACCTCACGGTACAATGGAAAGAGGAGGTGGGGGTAGGAGCGGAGTGAAGCCTATGAACATACCTAATAACTCACTTACCACCCATCCTCTTCGAGCACACCATTTTGATAAATTCCAGGAGTTTAGCCATTTGCCCACCCTCATATTTAACTGGGACAATAAACAAAACAAAACAGGAACAGTTAAAATGGTGCCCAAAAAAATGTATATCGATATTATAACATTTGAAAAAATCGGCCGATAGACTTCAGAAGTTCAAGTCACCATACAGAAGCACCAAAAACATGCAGGAAATGCATAATTCAAAAAAAAAAAAAAAATTTATTGCTCAGATGAGAACAGAAGAAAAATGACAACATATCCAGATCAAATCATATGCTTCAGAGCAAATGGATTGAAGGAAAAATAAAATCCTCAATATTTACCGTGAAGAGACTGACACCACAGTGAAAAGACATTTGACACCAAACTCTGGAACGAACTTCACACAAGGAAGACAACATGTACTAAAAAATTTTAAGAAAACTGTCCTCAAGATCAGCATTTCAACTTCTCAATCAAGGGTGAAAAACTCAGATTTCCACAGGTTCACGCTTGCCTCCTTCCAGCACCCTTATTTAACCCAACATATAAAGAAGGAACCGCAAAAATACTCTATCATGTCTCCCTTCCTATTACAATACCTTCTCCTACCAACCTAACAACCTTACTATAGTAAAACAAATAACAAATCTAACTATAACATCCACACAAGCAATTTTCAGTAATCAATTTTAATGCTTCATTTCCAGAATTCCCATCCATAACATGTCATAGTTCTATTTGTTTGATTAAATGAACCCCGATGCGGGAATAACTAAACACTAAAACTGACAAATGACTTGTTATTGGAGCTAGCAGATTGCAGAAAATGATTACAAATCAACCAATCTGCAATCCAAGGCAGCTTGACCGGGCATTAATCAGAATGCATGGAAGCAAAACTCACCAAGCCTTGAAACCTTCAGCAGGTTGCCACACTGGGCATAACACATCCTCATGGCCATGAGGATTGCTTGTACCTAAAGCCCTCGGCATCCCGCCCTCCCTCGGGCTCCTTTCTCTTCAAAACACCACTAGCTAACTGCTGGTGGTACATCCTTGCTTGCTCCTCTGCAAGTGCCTGTGAACCGGCAACAGAAAGTTGCCTTGGCGCAATAGTTGACATGTCATCCCTGCTTTCTGCGTCTAGGCTTCCCGGTCCAGCATTGAGGTCTAGACCCTGCCTACCCCATCTTCTATTGTTGTCAACGACAATATTATTGCTAGCATCTGTACGGTTAATAACAAAAGGTCTTGGGTACTGAGAGGGTGATACTGTAGCAGCAGTGCCTAATAACTGTGAATTGACGGCAGGGAAGCAAAATCTTCCACCAGATGAGGAATCCAGATAGGTTGTAGATCCACCTGAGAAAGTTGCTGGGGGCAGCGGAAAATTAGCTCCAAAAGGTAAGAAAGGATACTGGAAGGGATTAGATGGGAAAGGCCCTGCAGGAGAAGATGACAACAGTGAACCTCTGTAAACATCTGGCGTAAATGGGGTCCCACCAGTAGCAGGTCCCAACATCCTTGGTGGACCACCCGTAGCAACAATTGGAAAAGGCTGCTCTCCTCTATCAGACAGGATTGATGGAATTGTGACAGCAGGGTAATTGTTCCCAGTTGGAAACCATGATGAGAGGGTTCCCATTTCTGCATTATTCACTCTAAGGCCAGCAAGAGGAGGCTGGGATTGAATGCTGCTTGTGCCATGCATGGTAAATAATAATGGTTCAGCGCTGCCTTCATCAAGGACAGGTCCATTGTTCAGATCAAAGTCCCTCCTTCCCTCTGAATTAAGAAAATCACCAGCAGATGATAACTTAGCAGGCAGGACCGACGCCTCCAGTTTACGACTGCTGCTTGTTGGGTACTGTCCCATATCACTTGCTTCATCAACTCTGTTCAAATCAAGATCAAGACCTCCAGAACTACGGACAGTTGCACGACCCATCAGATCATTTTGTGCCAAGTTTTGATTACCTCTATGATCAGGTGTAGAGGCTGTCTCATAAGCAGAGTTTCGAGATACCATGTCCTCAAGGATTCTCTCATCTGGTACATTCAGATCAATATCCAACAAAGGACGGCCATGTTTGCCAGCAGTAGCATCAGGAAGAGGAGTATTGGTAGTACACAAGGGCAACTCCAGAACCTTCCTGGGTTCAGCAGGCCGAAATGCACTTGTGACAGCAGATCCTTTCCACCCAAGTTCCGCTTTACTTCTCAAGAGATCATCAGGAGGAACGAATGGCCCTTTTGCAGCAGCAGCCACTGCAATGGGAGCAGGAAGGCCACCGGTTACAGAAGAAACAGGAAAAGGCAGGGGGTTCACTGAATGAGCAGGAGCAGAACATCCTACGCCTGCCAAGTTGATGGGTTCTCCAGATTTTCCATCATCCACAATGAATCCTTCGTTTAAATCAAAATTTAGCTTTCTGTCCATATCCGATGCCCTGGTTGCAGAAGAAAAATCTGCTGCAATGGATGCACTTTCCCTTGCTTCACCTGCCTCAATACCAGTTATCTTAGATCCCCTTGACCTCAGATGCTGCTCCACTTTTTGAGCATGAATTATAGGAGACTCCTTTTGAGGGACTTCCACGGAACTTTGGTCAAGGGCCTCTTTACTTTCAACATTTGCATCCAAGCTCTCACTCTTCTGGTCACTAACAAAGGAACCCAGACCAGCTACGACTTGATTCTCTAAAGTTGGACCACTGTTGATAACATAATCAGCTTTTTGCCTTTCAGACTGACTACCAGGACTTTTAGTGTCCATCTCATCAGGTTTTCTTATGCTGAGTTCATCAACAGTTTTTGAAGGCTGATCTTTACTAGAACCAGAATGATTCAGCAGTTCCTCATCACTTCTTTCCCAATGCTCAGACTTCACCTTCCTTGGGGATGGTTTTTGCTCAATGCTGCCACCAAAAGTATATCCTCGATTCATATTATTTTTGTTCTCACCATCAATACCCAATGATGCACCTGATGATGAACCTTCAACAGTTGCCTTCTCAACTTCTACACTTGAAAGTATTTCATTGGCCTTATTATCAGTTAATAATGAACCACTTCGATTTGGTTTAGTCTCATGAATGTCATCAACACTCGCAATTGTAACAGTTGCTGTCTTCTCTTCTTGTTTGTTTTCTTCACCATCCAACACCTTCTCTGCTGCACTGGCTACAGAGCCAGCCAAAGAAGCAGCACTCCGAAGTTCACCTGATCTTTCATTGATCTCCAAGCATGGTTCCTCATATGTTTGCAAATCCAAATTGGAGGTATTATATTTATTGCCTTCTTGAGGAGTAGTCTTTTCAGGTATGGAAGTGGTCCTTCCATCTCCAAATAAGTTGCCAGAGGCATGTTTAAGATGATGTAATCCATCCCTACCACATGAAGTACTGGCAATAATAACCTGCTCCGTACCAGTAATGGAGCCATCGGCAGGCTGACTTTGCTCTTGAGCAAGATTATTTCCATGTGATGATCTTGATTTGGCATCACCACCTGTGCAATACTCAACAATAGGGGTGACTCTGTGTGGAGAATTGGCTGGTGAAATCAATTCAGATTTGGACATTTCTCCAGCTGCTACACTAGCAAGAAGATTCATTCCAACATCATCTCCAGCAGACATAGATGCATTTGCTTCAGACTGCTTGGCACAACTTTCAACTAAAGCATTCATAGGGCTGAAAGAAGCATCACACAATTTTCCTGACTTCAGTTCCTTCCCTGATGATGAGGAAGCAGCTCTTGAGACTTCAGTCAGTTTTGTAACAACTTCACCAATCCTACACCGATCTTCTTCAGGAATAGCATCAGGTGACCCATCACCTTCATCAGACCCAGTCAATACATCTTTGAAGTCATTACTTTGCCATGACTCTGTATTCACATCAGAGGTAGCATTAGCTCTATTACCATCACTCTTTTCCTTTGATTTGTGATCAGATTGATTGAGCTTCTCAGACAGAACAGGAGAAGAAGCTCCACTATTCATGATGGAAGGCTCGTCAACAGATCCTCCGCTGGCACTTTGCGCAGGGCTCCGACCTCTGTTTGGTATCTTAACAATCAGCTTGTGACTATTCCCCTCAATAACAGGTACATCAAGTGCTTTTTCACTAGTTAACCCAGACTCGGAGAATTTTTCAGAAGTTGATTTTTTGTGCAGTGAAGAGCTCCTGCTTGACCCAGTTTCCCTTTGACCTCCAGACACAGCTGGCCCAGGGAAGCCATTGGCCGACCTCCGATGTCGAGAAACACCAGAAATCTTATTCACACTCATTGACCCTGCAGTAGAACTTCTTGCATCTTCCTTTACTGAGAAACCCAAGGTTTTGGCATGTTCACTTGAGCAAGATTGACTGTTGTTGTGAGACTGACTTGAACTACTGCTCCGCTCCTCCCTTGCAGTAGTTGAGGGAAGATCAGAGGCGCTGCCAGATACTATTCTAGGTTGATTATCTTTGCCTGAAGCTGGTGAAAGCACTAATTTCATCGGCCCTGGAGATGAGGAAGTGGATTTAGCAGTGAATTCACTCTGGGCAGGCTTAACTGAAGCCACTTTGGATGCAGAAAGCTGTGTACCTGAGCTCTTAATGGCAACATCAGATGACCCACCAGGATATCGGTTCACACCATGAACTTCAGGAAGACGTGATCTCGAAGGCCATGAAACGGCCTGATTGGAACCGGACTTGGCGTCAATAACATTCATTTCAGCCTCAACATTCATTTCAGCCTCAACACGTTTCTTCCATGTGTCAACTAAACTCCTTGCTTTCTTCTGAATTTCAATGTTTTTATGCGAACGTAGATGGTTCACTGATTTGCCAATGTTGCACATCTGTAGGGCATTTAGGTTCACTGGCAGCTTATCAAGAGCACGAAGCAAAACCAAGAGAAACTCTTCTGTAGATTTGTCACCATCCTTGGGGCTACCATCACCAATCTTCCCTTTATGGACATCCTGAAGCCATTCATCTAGCACAGGCAAACCCTTGAGCTGCACAAACTGACTAAGGCAGTCAAAATTTTCCGTAGCAGCTATCACACTTGCAAGCATAGTGCGGTTATTCAATTCCATCTTCCTATTGGATCTATCTGGCTGCAAAAGCTGAACCAGTTTCTCAACCCCTTCTGAATCTACAAGTCCACCCTTTTCTGTTATCTTAGAAATTTCAGATCTTAAAAAGCTTTCCAGTTTAAACTGGCCAGTATCACCATCATCAGTCTTTGGAGAACGTTCTCTTTTAACAGGCTCAGTGCCCTGATCTGCCCTCTCCCTTTTCTTTCCCTTGGCTTGAGGGAGGGAAGGAGCACTGTGTACATTATCAGAACCAGGTTTTAACTGCGAAGCCGATGTTGGACCAGTCATTGGCTTTGGAGAACGGCCACCAGCCTGCACTGTTGCATGCATCTCTATTCGTGTTTTATGCAATAGCTGGTCTACTTCTTCTTGTCGCTCCTACCAAAAAATAAAAATATCCATTAGATTAGAAAACAAATCAAAACCTAAAGAGATTCGACATGAACCACCGGAACCCCCCCCAAAAAAAAAATTATAATAATAACAAAGAATAAAATAAAACAAAAAGATAGAGAGAGAAAGATGGAAAACTGAAATCAGAGAAAGTGAGAAAGAAGTACAAAGCTAACTAAAACTCACATCAATATAATCTTGCTCGGTTAACCACCATAAACACTTGTTCGCAATGTCATAAACTTGGCGACAGACAAATGATGATATCCCTGATGGAAGTTCAACCCCTTTAGGAAGAAATGCAACTTTACAAGGATGGAGTAATGATGCAGCAGGAATCTCATCCTTATGAAAGGAATAAAAGACTTCGTTTGGCGCGGCGTCCAGCAGGATGCCCTTGCCAAGCTTCACTTCAGCAGGTCGGTAAAGCCAATTCACACCTAACTGTAGATTATTTTCTTTGTTCAATGTCAACCAACGGATTATTCCAATGAAAGGTGGGGAATCCTTGGACGGTTTGAAAAGAGCACAATCACCAACACTAATCGTACGACCATCCTATAAAAACAAGGTTTACCTCAATTAAGCACAAAATAAACTTTTTTTTTAAAAGAAAAAGGACAATAAAATTGAATATCAGCAAAATATATACGAAACCATAATTGTGGCATCAAATAAAATAAGAAAAAAGGGCAAATGAGACATGAGACAATGAAATCATTGTCACCATCTTGCAAACTAATATTATACCCAAAGATACTGACTCTTTGAATTACCAGCGTTGGAAGAATTCTAAAATTAGAGCATCAAGTGACTAAACGTAAATTAACAATCCCTTTTCCAAAATAAATAAATAAAATAAAATAAAATAAGCCTGCATTACAAGATGATTTCAGTTTGACATGAATAAACCTTCAAAACCCCAAAATTCTGAACAAATTTCGCAGTACCTAACATTTTCCCTTCAACTCACGTAATTAATCATTTAAAAGTAGGAATAAGGAATTAGAATCATAGGAAACACTGCATAATTACAGAATGTTAATTGCCGAGCATCAAATAAATGCTGATTATCATTGATAAATAAGGCAAAAACTAAAATTATGGGCCTAACACATTGGAAGCACACATATAAACTCATTGTTCACATGTTCTACTACTACTAACTGTGTCCCATGTGTCTTTTCCTTCTACATGGGAACAAGTACATGTAAAACCAGAATCTACTCATTATATACAGTATATTATAAGGACACACACATTTTAACCCCTAGTGGTTCGGCCCAATAACCCATAACCCCCTTCTAGTTCAAAAGTGAACAAATAACCTCCTTATGGTTTGGACTAAAATGATTCTGACAACTTTCTGATCCAAATTAACACTCTACGTAATTTAAATTTTATTTTAGATTTTACCACTCATGGTTCGACTCAAAAAGGCATAACTCTCTTACTGTTTCGAAGTGAACAGATCACCCATATATGGTTTGAAACTCTGACCTAAAGTGTTATTGTCAGTTTTTCCATGCAAAGTCTCAAATTCATATTTTATTATATATAATGATTGTTATGCCCTTAAACTTTTTTCTTTTTCTTTTCTCTCTTATTTCCTTCTGCTCCACCTCTCTCTGAAACTAAATCTAACACATGACATATTCATGTAGAGTACAAGACACATTTTGTTCATGGAGTAACAATTACAAAAAACACTGCACAACCAATTACACAACCAAACCATAAGACAATGAATTGTGGTGTAGTATAGTGCTGTCTTGATTTCAATTTAGCCATAACTAGAGAGTGATATGGATGTAATTAGTTTTTTAATAGGGAAGTAGTGCAGGGAATATGGTGGATACAGTTTTGAGAGAAATATAGATGGTAAAGAAAAAGAAATAAATAAAAATTTAAGAACACAATAGTAATTTTATATATTAAAAAAATCAAAATAAAAATTTTAAATTTTAGAGTGTGATCATTTATTTGGATGGCAAATTGACAGTAACACTTTAATCCAAAACATAAAGGGGTAATTTGTTCAATTTTGTAAGGAGGTTAAAAGTTTTTTATGCTAAACCACAAGAGGGTAAAACATTAAAAAATTTAAATTATCAACTGTGAACATTAAATTGGATGGAAAAACCAACAAAATCCGTGAACATTAAATTGGATGGAAAAACCGACAAAATCACCTTAGTCCAAACCACAAGGAAGTTATTTTTTCACTTTTAAACTATAAGGAGATTGTGTGTTTCTGAGGGAAACCACAAGGGGATAAAAATATTTTCCCCTATATTATATTTATTAAGGAAGATCCCCCCCTCCCCAAAAAAAAAAAAGGGAAAAAAAAGTTTAACACGATACTAAATGGAATAATGCATTTGACTAGTCACCCCCACCATACCATATATGTTTTTAGTCATCCCAACCCCATTCCCCCTAATGAATAATATTTGCCTATGAAATAGGAATAAAACAAGCCAATGTGGTCTTCCACAATAAAGCGAAAGATGGAACTGCCATAACTATAATAACAACACACCACCACCACCACCACCTAGTCATGCTTGGCAAATGGCACAGGTGGTGGCCCCCCACCCCCAAAAAAAAAAAAAGCAAATAAATTATAGTAAGCTAAATTAGGTAATGGATAGAAAAGAAAAAATCAATTAAAAAAAGCTAGTCATCCTTGGCAAATGGCACAAGGTCCCCCCCCCCCAAAAAAAAAAAAAAAAAAGAATAAGTTGTATTAAGTTAAATTCAATAATGGCACAGGGTGGTTTATGATGCCAAAAAATTGGTGGTCCTTTTTCCATACCAAGTCC
This sequence comes from Sideroxylon spinosum, assembly GCA_003260245.2. Taxonomy (NCBI): domain Eukaryota; kingdom Viridiplantae; phylum Streptophyta; class Magnoliopsida; order Ericales; family Sapotaceae; genus Sideroxylon; species Sideroxylon spinosum. The sequence continues at coordinate 34,133,984 of QLOD02000013.1, read as the reverse complement.
AAGTCTGGAACATAGTTTTGTGAAGGAAAAATAAAATTACTACTTTGCATTATTTTTTCATACCTAACCAAATAAAAATTATGATTATTTTTTTTTTTTTTTGGGCAAATATCTATTCATTTTCTTATCATTTTTTCTAACTCTAGCTTTCTCACTTCATTTTACTTTCCAACATTTTGCTTCACTTTTCATTTCCCTCCACAAATCCATGCTTCAAACTGAGAATAAGAGATTATATTAAATTATTTGGTTTGTCAATTGGGCAAAATGACATAAGATTCAACCATACAAGCATCATAGTAAAATTATTATTTTTTTTTTTTTGGCAAATATCTATTCATTTTCTTATTAATTTTTCTAACTCTACCTTTCTCACTTCATTTCACTTTCCAACATTTTGCTTCACTTTTCATTTCCCTCCACAAATCCATGCTTCAAACTTAGAATATGAGATTATTAAAAATATTTTGGTTTGTCAATTGGGCAAAATGACATGAGATTCAATCATGCAAGCATCATAGTCTAAGCCTACTACCACTAGCCTTGAGGCTAACACTCTATTCCCTTCATCATGCACCTAATAAACCGGGAAAAAGACCGATAAAAGAAAAAAAGAATGACCATGGAAATGTATCATTCCCATAGAACTGTCCACCAACTCTCAAGTCATAAAAAAGGTATAGAGTATTGAAGATGTGCATACACTGTTAATAGAATTCACGTGAGCAAGGGAATATTGTAATATTTACCTTTTTTTCTTCCCTTTCCTTTTTAACTACTCGTTATTGTCTTAACTATGTCACAGGATTTGGGTACAAGTGTTGGATACAGATACGTGTTTAAGAGTTGGATTCATTAATTCTTTTATTCAATAACATGGGAACACAGAAAAATAATTTTATATATAATATACTTATTTTATTTTATGTGGTAATATGATATTAAAAAGGTTCCATTAGAGTATTTCAGGTATAAGATATAAGTTTTATGCATAAATTATAAGCTAAAATTGAATTATTAAATATGTTTACATAGATATTTAATTATACTGGGGGCACGTATACCATCACCTTACCCAATTATCATTGTTCAAGTGTCAAGTATCTGATGTAAATAACACCAAAATTTCAAATGAAATTTCTTGAAATATTATCAAATATCTGAATGCATAAAATGGATGCAATGACATGCAGCCTTTCAAAATGCAGTTGCATAGTATGAAAAGCTGTCCACAGAGGAATAAACCAATATAATACTAGAAAACTTAAGTGTACCAAATACCAGTTACCACTAACAATTCCAACTTTGCATCTCCCACCCAGAATGCTGGCTTTCTTTTCTATGAACATTTACTGCTTATTTACAAATTCTACCATAGAAGGACATCAGACAAAAAATGGAAAACAACTGTACCAATCAATCCAACAGAACATAACTTAAATATATTCATTTAACATCGCCAAATATATAACCAAAAGACACTAAGATGGCCACAATTCAAACTGAGAAGTACTCATTTTGGATAATTCCAATGAACTAAAATAAAACTAATTAGTTTGAAATTATAAAGTAGCCAAATCAATATAATTCCCAAAAAAAAAAAAAATGACAAAATCATGAATCAAGTATAGCCATTTAAAAAGCGCAAATCAATAAGAAGTGATATTGAAATCATCGAAAGACCCACCAAGGCAATACCTTATAAAAGGAATTAGGTGTAGATGCTGCAGAATTACCAGCTACAGTCCTCGTCACTGTCGTGCCACGCGAGGGGACCGACCACATGTGCCAACTCCGTTTCCTATTTTCACCTTCCCGCCCATGCATAATACCCTTCCATCTTCCCCAATTTTAGCTCCGTCCCGAACGAGAACCATCAATCCCAAACCCTAATTCCCCAAACAAAAAACCCTACAATTCACCAATTCCCAGCTTACAAAACCCTAGATCGCCATCAAACCCCTCTCCGCCTCATCGGAATCACAAAAACTCAATTGCTATTCAATTCCACCGCTGGGGCCACAATTCACTGCAAGCCGTATCATTCAGCGATCCGTCTCGATCCAATTCGAGCTCGATACCTCAAATTTTCAGATCCGAAGAAGACCGAGCGAGCGAGCACCGAAAAGAGATAGAGCCGCAAATTCGACGATCTAGAGAGAGAAAGCGAGCGATTAAGAGAGAGAAAGACAAGCAAAAATGGCAAAGACGGAGAGAGAAAAACAGAGATAGAGATAGAGAGAGAGGAGGGATGGAAATGATGTCGCGAGGGCTCGCCAGACGGCAAAAGGAAAGGTGTACTTGGTACTTGGGTAGAGCAGAGCGGGCAGAGGCAGTTCGGGCAGACCGGGTGAGGCAGTGCTAAAATCACCCGCGGTGAGTTGGGTGGTGAGTTGTCCAATCGATAATTCGCTGGGTTGACTCACCTCTGGTTCTTTGACTTTAATTTTCCACGTGGGAATCTCCCATTGGCCATTCCCATGGTATCATCACTCAACGAACAGGCACACAGTTTTATCAAATTTATGAATTCGGCCCCAGAAGTTGAAATAATTTTCCACCTACCAAAAAAAGTTGAAATTTATCTTGAACAAGGTATTAATACGAATAGATAAGTTAGAATTTTTTATTTTAAGTAACGTTTCATTAATTATTTTCATTAATTAATTATAGATTTTTATAGTAAATTTATTTGCTTTTGTTTAGAGTGAATTATCAATATAAATAATT
>QLOD02000013.1:34085461-34098249 GCA_003260245.2 Sideroxylon spinosum | reverse complement strand
GCGAAAGAAAGAATGGTTCATTCAGAATGTTTGTAATCAGCCGCTGTGCTAATGGAATCAGAGTCTATTAAAAAAAAATGTTTGTTTTAATTGCAGTGCCAGTTCGGATGATTGCCAATTTGCCAAAACTCTTTAGTTTAACAGCTAAGTTGCTTATTGGTCAACACAGATAGCCCTGCAACAATATATATATATATATCTCTACTACTACTAGCTATGTACCAAAAGGCATTTCTGCTAGAAAAGTCTCTCTCCGTAGGTCTAAGCTACAGAACAGAGCAGGCCAAGCGAGATATTTTCTTTATTTCCTTAACTATTCAACTAGTGTAGTCCAACAACAAATTGGGGCCCCAATAATATGACTAGAAACTGTTCTAATTGTTGCTCTGGAAGAAAACGATAGCTCCTACACACACACACACACACACACACACACGACATAGTTTGATTTGTTGAAGAAGTTGGGTATTATTGAAATTCTTGTTTCAGTTAGGAAACATTGGACTACGTCTTATTTGCACTCTACTCCCCTGTTCAGATGGGCAGGATATGTTGAACAATATGATGTTACATTAACTGGAGATACAATTCAAACATTGGCCATTAAGAAACTACATGAAAATATTACAAATTCATTCCATACAAACTGGGACAGCTCAAAGAAATAAACAGCTATTTATAAGTTTTCCCAAAAAAAAAAAAAAAAGTAAAAAAGAAAAATCTGCCAAAAGGAAAGTAAGACTGCAACGTGAACCACATGATGCTTGCAGAATCATACTTTAAAACTTTACGAAAGGGAAAGAAGAGAAGAAAATGAAAAAGAGATTCCTTTTTCGTGCTGAAAATAACAAACGGAGGTGAGAGTACAGGAATTGCAAGAATACTTGTGATGATCATCATAAACTTGTGGTGATCATCATACTTGTGTATTTTTGAGTCCTCGTCTTAGACACAATCATACATATCATCTTCAGTCCTTTGGAAGATGGGAATCATTTATCTTTCAGGATTTATAATAAGTAAGGATAAAAATATATTTTTAAGATAAATAAGAACAATATTAGAGGTAGAATATAAAATATATAAATAATTTATAATGAAAAAATAAAATCAACAAAAATTTTAATATTTTTTTTTTCAATTCAGTGGAGAGAATTTGTTTGGATCCACCCATGCCATAAGATCATTAGATGGTTCCCTTTCTTTCAGCCTCCCAGCTGGGGGCAATCAGGCTAGGTAGATGACAGCTTTTTCCTTCTTTTAATGCAGGCCCTTCAGTTTAAAATTTAGCACTTTTGGGCTCGATTGGATGAATTCAAAAGCCTCTTTCAAAATTTTTATTCCCTCGGAAGTGTGAGTCCTATACATAAGTCATTATTTGATGGCAAATTTTGCTCATCTCTTCATCCTTTAGCTTCTCCCGGTGGGGGATAATTTTTGAACACCCCATGACCAATTAAAAGTTATTTTCTTTTAAGTCCCTTATGTTTGACCTTTTTAGGTATCGTTAACAGTATTGTTAATTTGATCAAAATAAATATGATGCTGGTAAAAAAATAATAAAATCAACAAGTCAAAATAAATAAAATCAAAAAATTTTGGATAATAATTAACCATTCAAAAGTATAAATTTAAAAAAGTTATTTAAATAAATTTATAAAAAATTAAATTTTCAATGCAATAAATAATACAACTTCAAATTGTCCAAAAATAATTAAATAGAGTTGGTTTTACAATTTAATATTTAATTTAATAGTTAACTGTGTTTGGGACATTACAAGGGCAAAAGAACCATTTAACTACTTTTTTTCTATCATTCACCCTTCTTATTTATAAAATATCCAAATCAAGTCAAAAGTTATCTCCCTCTATAAACATCACATCAATGTGGGTCAACCCTCTAAAAATAATACCTCTCTTATCTTATATCCTCTCTAAAACTTATCGCTCTAAAATTTTAATACCATCCAATCGGACTTTTAAGCAAAAGGAAAACTTTTTTATTTGGAGTGAGAATACCATTATATGCGGATTGGCCTGGCCTACCCTCTATTTTACCAGTGGAATAGAGATTTTCTATTTTTATTTAATGTGTTGTTGACCGCTCACTTTAAAATTAAAAGTTCAAATAAAGTTGCATCACACTTGATTTGTAAATTAATTTTAATACCCACAAAAACTAGGCACGATAAATATTTTAACGATTTGTTTTTTTAACTTGAATGATTGATCTAGCAACTGTTAGCAATTAGAGTTTTTATTTACCTTTTACTTATGTTTTCTACCATTTTCGTTCCATCAGCCTTCAATTTTCCTTTTTTTTTTTTTTACTTCTTTTAGCATAATTGGTTATGCATTATATTCAGTTGTCTACCATGCATATACTCAGTTCCCTAATCAAAAAGTAAAGATAAATTGAATTAAAAAGTTAAAAAAAAAATTTACATAAAATAGACAAATTCAATTTTTTTTTGTAATTTTTTTGAATAAAATAATAACTATAGAAAACCCCTAAAAAATTAAATTAAATTTTAATAGAGAAAATTAAAAAAAGAATAATTAAAATAATAAATGCTTATAGATTGTTAATCAAATAAGAATTGGAATTTCGGTTAAAAAAAAACAAAAGCCAAAGGCTTATGTAGTAACTTATTTAAAATAGCACTTATAAGATTTGGATATTTTTCAAATTATTTTGAGTTTTTAACTTTATCTTAATTTATCTAATAATAATAATAATAATAATAATAATAATAATAATAACAACAGCAGCTTTACGTTCATTTTTATTTTTTGAGTTTTGAATTTTTCTTATCTAAGCTAAACAGTAGTACATAATTAAGACTGATGGAAAAGTCCATAAAAAAAGTTATAATGTTTCAATTATGTTAATGCTGAATTTTATAGAAATTCATTATAGAAATTATATAACACTCCGCTTGAATTTGTGGATTTAATGGAATTTGATTTCATTTGAAGATAATTCTCACTAATTATTTGGAATTAAAATAAATTTTATAAATTAGATTTAATTTCATTTCATAACTTAAAGTTTAATATTTCTACATTATTTGAAATCCAATCTAAAACAATAAAATTTGTTAAGAATTTATTATTTTCTTAAACTATATAAGAAAGTGGAAAAATTTATTCCGATATATCATATTTATTATATTTTCTATTTCCTATTAACGTGGTCAAATTTGGTATATATCTTAAATTGAATAAATTCTATTCTTAAATTGAAAATATGTTTTAAAACCAAAACTTTATTACCAAATCAAATCAAATCAATTTTTTTTAATATTTAAATCAAATCAATTTAAAAACTGGAAAGTTTCCAAATGTAGTATAAGTGATTAAATGGTATTATATCATAATTGGTAATCAATAAGGTTAAAATTAAATTTTTATGATAATTTCAAACAGTTTTTAAAATTAATTTTTTACAATTAATTATCTAATAATTAATTTGGTAAAGATTTTTCGAAATTTTTTTTTAGAAAACAGTTCTGCTTTTCTACCTTTGTTGCTTTTGTGTTTTTAAACCTTTTTTTGGTTAAAAAAATTAGTTTACTTAGCCCAAAAAAACTAAGAAACCAAACAAACTTAACTTTTAAGAAGGAAAAAAGGAAATTAATTGATTAAAAAAACTGGTAGCATATTATTGGGTGAGTTTTAATAATTACAAACTTAAAATCAAATCAATTATAAGAATGGAATATTTCCAAATAAAACGTAGGTGGTTAAATAATATTGTGTCATAATCGGTAACCAATAAGATTAAATTTATAATTTTAAAAAACTTTTGGAAATAACCTTCACGGAGATTAGCAATTAATCTCTAATTAGGGGTTGTGCTCGGCCGAGACCTCTCAATCAATTGACCTGTATTTGAGGAACAGGGAGGGGTTTCAGGGTTGAGAGGAGATAGCGGCGAAATCCAACGCCAACAAAAAGAGGAAGGAACTAGCATCATCATCACCATGGGAACCGGAGGAGGGCGACGCGACGGCGGAAGAAGGGAAATCGATTTACCTGTTTTTCTCACACGGATGGGGGCCGATTGCTCATAGTTTGTACGCAGTCGACCTCCCTCACCCTCCTCTTCTTCCAGCAGATCCAGAAGAATCAAAGCTCCTGCGTCCCATCCTCGAATTACCTCGCGAACAATACCCCTCGGGTATGGATTGCGTTGAGTTGGATTCTAAATTTTATTTCATCGGCGGACGATTCGGCGAACGGTGCCCCCGTAACGATTTTGGTGTAATGTCAAATGTCTATATTTTCAACCCCAACCACCACGGCTCGGAAGCGCGCTTGCTGGAGGGCCCTAAAATGAAAACAGCAAAGGTCAAGCCGGTGGTATTCGTGGTTGACCGGAAGATTTATGTCCTCTCTGGCTTGGAACCCGACTTGTTTCGAGGAAAGCTATCGCTCTTCGAGTGTTTCGACCCTCGCGTTGGTAAATGGTTCCAACTTAAGCCTCCTCCATTCAGAAGTTTTATAAATTGTCATACAGTTATCAATAGGAAGGTCTTTATTTTGACTGAGGAGGATAGTAAAATTTATGGTCGTCGTCGTCAATTGTGTTGTTTCGATCTAGACCGTAATGAATGGTTCGCAGTTCCGGGGTGTTGTCCTACATTCTATCGCAGGGCTGAATTTGTTGATGATACGTTATACTGCTGTTATCTTGGAGGGGCTGTGGTCTCCTGTGGTCCACTTGATCCCTCTTCTGGTTCCGAAGAAGAAGAAGAGTTGTTCCGGAAAAAGTTTGCATTTTTGATGCCGAACGTGATCCATCCCACTTTTCCGACGTCTCTTACCTCAAATTCGCTAAGGCACATTGGGAACAGATGCCTTTGCTACGTGGGGTCCTGTTCCAATTCAGCCCCAACCGATCCAGAAGAAGTACACTACATTGGTCTCACAGTGTTTGAGGCCCTGAAGGAGACCTACACTGTGAGAGACAGATCCTTTTTCAAGGCTAACCTCCTGCACTCTGCTAGTTTTCACATCATAACCTGCGAATGTTCTATGACCGACCTGGTGGACTGCTTTGCTATTCCATAGTGAGTCTCTTCATCTGCCTCTGTGCACTTTCATTTATTATAAGTTTCTTAATTGATATCTTTTTTTTTTTGCAATCCCCCTAGATTTCCTCAAATTCACAAGATGTAGCGATCAATATTAGTTAGTGTTTGGTTAATATGCATGTGATAGTGATTTTGTTGATTTTAACCAATACTTATATCATCTAAGAGTTGTCATAGCCAGCATTAGTATGATATAGATTGGTCTAATGTTTAGAAGAAATGTAACATTTAGGTTCTTAGCAATTAAGCACACTTGTGGTTTGTATTTAAATTTTATCGTCGAGTGTAAATATGTTCTTCGTTGTGGTATATGCCTTTTTATACTGTATTCACAATCTTTTGATTTTAAAATCTTTGAAATTGGAATTGTGTATAACTTATGTATTTCAAGAGAATTTGTGGTTTTGGATTTTGTTTGTCATGTCTCATGGGCATAGATTTTCAAATTTTTTTTTTTTGGTTAATCATCATCATTATTATTATTTTAGTATTAGATCTCATTATGCTGTGTTTTCACACTTAGCTGTACGGCTTTTAATTTTCGTCTTACTTGTAGGATTTTAGCATTAGAATATAGTATTAAAATGTAACTTGCCACCTCATGCGGTTGGCTAAAGCTGTTGTTCACGTCCGAGGAAGTTGAGAGTCAAACAAAAATGCTTCCATGTGTGAGGTGTGCTCACACATGGATTTTGTGTGAGTTTACCTTGTTTTGTGGGCTATTGCGTTGGTCCGGGGTTTACCTAGTCCGCACTTGAAGGGTAGTAACTACGGGTTGCCACCGTATTGGAACTAATATATTTGTAAAATCGGAGAGCAATTAAGCCAAGAAGAGAAGAAAGTAGCCGAGAAGAACACAAGTGGAAGAAGAAAAAACAATTCTCAAGCTGCATTTTATCCAAATATTCAGTCATTACATAATAAAAATCATCCCAACCTTTATGTGGGCTAAACTAGGTAGACTAGGAGTCATCTTGAACAAACCAAGAGATTATGACTCCTAGAACAACTACAGACTAGTATAGATAGAAACACACAAATAAAATGCAATGCAGCTCTAGAACAATTTAGACAACCGATCAAATATGTTCCCTGGTATATGTATGGGAATTTTGTAGGTTGAAAACATTAGTTGCGCGTAGTCAGTGTATTGATTAGGGAAATAGTTCTTTTTATCCCATGCTGCATTTTCTTCATGACATTGAGATTCTGTGCTTTTTGTAAATAATTTGGAAATTTTAGACCTGGCCTGTGATATTACTATTTGATTTTTTATTAAATACAGAGTCATGATATTATGAATATGTAGGCTGGAAATCAGTAAAGAAAAAAGAAAACAATGCAGTACAATATTATGATTTCCAAATTCAATTGAGTCCTACCTTTTTTTTTTAACCTATTTCTTACAATCCCCCTAGATTCCCTCCAATTGTTAAGAGATTCTGGTGAATGTAAGCTAGGGTTTGGTTAGTATATTGGTATTTTTCATTTTCTAGAATTTTTCTTTGTATTTGTGCATTTTGACCAGTACTTATATTATCTAAGAGTTGTCATTGTTAGAGCTAGGGTGATGTAGAACGGACTATGTTTGGTAAAACTATCAATTGAACACATTTGATATTTGGATTTAAACTGTGTGGTCGAGTCTATATGTTGTTGGCAAGCATTATATGTCAATTTATACCAAATTCATCATCGTTTGATTTTAAAATTTTTGAAACTGGAATTGTGTATAAACTATCATAAATTTTGGAAGTTGATTTTACATGTTATTTAACTATTGTGTTCGTCTGTGCATAGAAACTTTAGGTAATATATTTGAATTTTCTCATAAATATTTATATATTATGGTAAGTTTTTGATTTAGAGACTGCTATTTATTTGCATAGGATTGTATTCAATGAGAATAACTAATTAGTGCTAGGGTGAAAGCTTATAAGAATTGACTTGAAGTTTGATGTTATTCTGAAGCACTATTTATGCTTTGGTTATAGGGTACTTTTTAAAAAAAAAAAAAATAACGAAATAAACTTTTTGAAGGTAGTGGTGTGGTGTTGTATACAACAGAGACTGTTGTTTTCTTATATGTCTCTTTCATAATCCTGAGGGGTAGCTTAACTGGTAAGATCTTGTGTTTGTTCCGCAGTGATCACTAGTTCGAGTCTCCTCAGGTTCACTAGAGGTTTATCTGGTCGTTAACTTCAGGACCCCAAGGATTAGTCAAGGTGCGCGTAAGCTGGCCTGGACACCTTGAGTTATCAAAAAAAAAAATATGTCTGTCATGAAATTGGAAGAGTGCTGGTGATAATATTTGGACAAATGGAAAAATATAGGACTTGGGACATTACAAATTTGTCTGCGAGCCAAATTATTACTAAAACACAGATTACACTTTTTATTTTGACATCTTTTGACATTGTATTCTGTTTATTGCGTGGAATATGGAAATATAAATTAAAAAAAAAATGCGGAAAATACTCATAAAGATGATATGGACTTCTTACACTATTTTGTCTACGGGAAGGTACCATATTAATATCTGTTTTTGGTGGTGCCCCCATTGTCTTGGCTGTGTTTAAAGCCATTAAAGTTGTGGATGTAGCTAGTCAATTCTGAACGTAAATTCATGTGTGATGTGGGGGGCTGTTGGGGTTGGGAGCTGTTTCAAATACTTTGATAAGGAGCAATTCCAGAGGCCCATTAAGCTTCAAAATCTCCCCACCAGGCTTCAAAAGATTAGTTCCATCTCCTTAGAAAATATTAGTTTGGGAAGCTAAAAAGCTAGCTTTTCTGTAACTAATTACTAAAAAAATTAGCTTTGTGTGCGCACGCGCATATGTGTTTTTGGGAAGAGAAAATGTTAGTTTTTTAAGTTTTTTGTTCATTTAACATATTTGCCCATCATAGTTTAAAAGAAATTTAAAATGTATGAGGGTAATTTTAATCATTTTAGGAAAAGTTAAAAAATTGAGTAGCCAAAAGATAGCTTTTAGTTATTATTCCTAAATCAAGCCTCAAATGAATGCCAAACACAAATAATCACATTATACATAATTCCTTAGACCATGAACAATGCACAAAAATATGGTCAATGAATTTCTGGTTCTCCTTACATAAACAACACCAAGTTACTATAAACCATATTCTCCAAGATTGTAAATGGAGGTTTATCCAATCATCAACTTTTGACTCTAGGTATTGATCGAGGTACTCGTAAACTGGTTCGAACACAATTTAATCAACAAAAATTGCATTTGAAGGAGCTCCATATTTTTGAATTTTGAACCAAGGGAAATCCCTCTCCTTCCAAATAAAGAATTGTAGCCATGGCAAAGTATTTTATTTCGTGCAATATATTAATGTACATAATTAGTCTCAAGACAGCAAACTTAACTATCCATTTTTTTATTTTAAAATCAAACCAAATCTAAAAAAAGAAAATTTCCAAATGGGGTTTAGGTGATTGAGTAGTATTATATCGTAATTGGTAACCAATAAGACTAAAATTAATTTTTTATGATAATTTTAAAAAAATTTAGAAATAATTAATTTTTAGAAACTTCCAGATTAGTAGAGATCAGTAGTTAATCTCTAATAATCAATTGACCTACGTTTGAATGAGTGTGTAAATATATACGAGGTACTGGGAGCAGAAAGGGGTTTCAGGGTAGAGAGGAGATGGCGAGGAAATCCAACGCCAACAAAAAGAGAAAGGAACTAGCATCATCACCATGGGAACCGGAGGAGGGCGAGGCGACGAGGGAAGATGCGGAGGCAACGATGGAAGATGCGGCGGAAGAAGGGAAATCGATTTACATGTTTTTCTCGCACGGATGGGGGCCGATTGCTCATAGTTTGTACGGAGTTGACCTACCCCACCCTCCTCTTCTTCCATTAGATTTAAAAGTAGATGGAGATCCAGAAGAATCAAAGCTCCTGCATCCCATCCTCGAATTACCTCGCGACCTCGGGTATGGATTGCGTTGAGTTGGATTCTAAATTTTATTTCAACGGCGGACGATTCGACGAACGGAGCCCCCGGAACGGTTATGGTGCAATGTCAAATGTCTATATTTTCAACCCCAACCACCACGGCGGCGGCGGCTCAGATCCGCTTGCTGGAAGGCCCTAAAATGAAAATAGCAAAGGTCCAGCCGGTGGTATTCGTGGCTGACCGGAAGATTTATGTCCTCTCTGGCTTGGAACCCGACGTGTTTCGAGGAAAGCTATCGCTCTTCGAGTGTTTCGACCCTCGCGTTGGTAAATGGTTCCAACTTAAGCCTCCTCCATTCAGAAGTTTTATAAATTTTCATACAGTTATCAATAGGAAGGTCTTTGTTTTGACTGAGGAGGATAGTAAAATTTATGGTCGTCGTCGTCAATTGTGTTATTTAGATCTGGACCGTAATGAATGGTTCGCAGTTCTGGGGTGTTGTCCTACATTCTATCGCAGGGCTGAATTTGTTGATGATATGTTATACTGCTGTTATCTTGGAGGGGCTGTGGTCTCCTATGGTCCACTTGATCCCTCTTCTGGTTCCGAAGAAGAAGAAGAGTTGTTCTGGAAAAAGTTTGCATTTTTGATGCCGAACATGATCCATCCCACTTTTCCGACGTCTCTTACCTCAAATTCACTAAGCCACATTGGGAGCAGACGCCTTTGCTACGTGGGATCCTGTTCCAATTCAGCCCCAACCGATCCAGAAGAAGTACACTACATTGGTCTCACAGTGTTTGAGGCCCTGAAGGAGACCTACACCGTGGGAGACGGATCCTTTTTCAAGGCTAACCTCCTGCACTCTCCTAGTTTTCACATCATAACCTGCGAATGTTCTATGACCGACCTGGTGGACTGCTCTGCTCTTCCATGGTGAGTCTCTTCATCTACCTTCGTGCACTTCCATTTATTATAAATTTCTTAATTGATGCTGCCTCTTTCATGCTCTATTTAGTCCCAGAGTACTGTTTTACATTGGTTTACACCTCGCTATTAGGCGGCAGTCAACTTGACAGTGTCATATTGATCACATAAACCCTATCTTAATAGTTGTTCCATCACATTGGCCATGACATTGTGGAGATTTTTATGGCTTGTCAAGAATTTTTTGGTATTTATTGACAAAAGTTTCAAAAGAAAATTATTTGCCATCAAATGCGTGTCATCGTTTCTTTAAGAGATGCTAAAAATTGGAGGAGCCAAGTATCCAATTGGGGTACGAGTGTTGGAAGCATCCCGTATGTCTACCCTTGTCATATCCGGCGGTCACTTGCACATTGGAGGAAATAGAAGAGTTCATGTAACAATGTTGTTGATCGCATTGGTTGTGCTTCAGTTGTGGTATCAGTGAGGAAATATGTTATTTTCTCCCCTTTTTTTTTTTTCATTTTCATCCTAAAATTTAGACTAGACAGCTGGCAGTATTTTTTCGTTTTCATTGAAATGGAACCATAGGATTATTAAAATGTAGGATGGAAATACTCACTCCCTACCAAAAAATAAATACGTAAATAAATATATCAAAAAGAAATTTAATGTGACACCATAGAAAAATAGTCGAGAGGTCTTTTAAGATGGTTAGGTCATTTACCCTTGAGGGTTAGCTCAATTGATTGGGTTTTAGGTTTGCTCCTCAATGGTCATAGTTTGAGTTTTCTCAATACCACTAGAGGTTAACCTGGTCATTAATTTTAGGACTCCGGGGATTAATTGAGGCACAAGAAGCTAAGTTAGCGTATAGAAGTTGGGTCCTCAGCAATTAAACACACATGTGGTTTAAATTTAAATTAGTTGAGTGTAAATATTGCTCTTTGCTGTGGCATACGCCAATTTATACTATATTCACAATCTTTTGATTTTAGAACATTTGAAATTGGATTTGTGTATAACCTATGTATTACAAGAAAACCTGTGGTTTTGGATTTTGTTTGTTTTGTCTCATGAATATAGATTTTCAAAATTTTACGTAGTTTTTTCATTACTCTTTATTATTATTTTGGTATCAGATGTTATAATACTGTGGTGTCACCCTTAGCTGTCACGACTTTTAATTTCCTTTATACTTGTAGGTTTAAGGGATTATTTGGTCTCTCAACAAATACTAAAATTTACCAAAAGCTTGTATTCTCTTTCAGTCAAACTTCGTCATATATCACTTTTACATCAAATCTTTGTACTTGTACTGTACTTTTTGGTCAAATTTTTTTTTTCCAACCGAACAACCCCTAAAATGTAACCAGCCACCTAGCGAGTTCGGCTAAAGCTCTTGTCCACCTGGGGAGTCAGGAGCTGAACATAAATGCTTCCATGTGGGAGGTGCACCCACATACATGGATTTTATGTGAGTTTACCTTGTATTGTGGGCTATTGCATAAGTCCAGTGGTTTACCCAGTTCGCACCTGAAGGGTAGTAACCACGGGTTCCTATCGTATTAGAATATATATATATATGTTTATAGGATTGAAATGTGAGTTGAATACTAATGTAAAATCAGAAAGAAATTAAACCAAGAAACGAAAAAAATACTGAGAAGAACACAAGGGAAGAAGAAAAAACAACTCTCTCGTTCTGCATTCTGTCCAAATATTCAACCATTACATGACAAAAATCATCCCTACCTTTATATAGGCAAAACTAGGTAGATTAGGAGTTATCTTGAACAAATCAGGAGATTATGACTACTAAAATAACTACAAATCAGTATAAATAAAAACACACATAACTAAAATGCAATGCATCTTTGGAACAATTTGGATTACTCGTCAAATACATTTCCTAGTATATATATGGAACTTTTGTAGGTTGAAAACATTGGTTTTGCTTGGTGTATTGGTTAGGGAAATAGATATTTTTCTCCCATGTGGCATTTTCTTGATTGATTTCCATCCTACATATTCATAATATCATGATTCTATCTTTACTAAAAAATCAAATAGTAATAGTGCATAGGTATTTTTTGTTTTCTACAAATTTTTCCTTTGTATTTGTGCATTTTAACCAGCACTTGTATTGTTTAAGAGTTGTCATTGTCAGCATTAGGGTGATGTAGAATGGACTATTTTTGGTATGACCATCAATTGAACACGTTTGATATTTGGATTTAAATTTTGTGGTCGAGTTTATATATTGTCAAGCATTATATGTGAATTCATATGAAATTCATCATCTTTTGATTTTAAAATCTTTGAAACTGGAATTGTGTATGAACTATAATAAATTTTGAAAGTTGATTTTACATGTTATTGAACTATTGTGTTCGTCTGTGCATAATAGAAACTTTAGGTAATCCGTTTGAATTTTACCATTAGCATGTAAATATTGTGATGAATTTTTGATTTAGAACCTGCTATACAGCATTGAACGTGAAGAGAACTAAGGCAATGCTGGTTATGTGCCACTGTTCGGAGGGCTCAGAGAGAGTCAAAGTGCTTTCCTTTGCGCTGAGTGTGAACTTCCGATTTCAGGCTGCTGCTATACGAGGAAGATTGCTTATGGCATCAATCACAGCTTGATCCATTTGTCCAATAGTTTCTCAATGAATGAGATGTTTCGAGTAGGAGTAGAATTAAGGGTCTTGCTTCAAGTTTATCGGCTGGCAATATGACGGCAGGTTAAGAATCGGATCCTTGCACCGAAATAAAACCGGAGTTCTTTCATTTACATAAGATTATATTCAATGAGAATATCTAAT
>QLOD02000013.1:34068492-34085361 GCA_003260245.2 Sideroxylon spinosum | reverse complement strand
CAATGCCAAAAACGTGGGACCCACACCTAAGAGGGGGTAAAAGATTTTACCCCCTCCTTTTCCTTCATCCAAGCATGCCCTTAGTACTTTAGGCCCGACTGAATCCATATAAAAGCCACTTTCAAGACTTTTACTCTCTCGTAAATGTAGTTCCTATACATAAGTTATTATTTGATGGCAAATTTTATTCCCTTCTTCTCCTGTTAGCTTTTTCCCGTTAAGGGATAATTTTTAGGTACTCTTAAAGTCAATTAAAAGTTATTTTCTTTTAAATCCCTTATTTTTGACATTTTTAACCATCGTTAATAATATTGTTAATTTGATCAAGATAAATATAATGCTAGTAAAAAAATAATAGATAAGGCAACAAGTCAAAATAAATATAATTAAAAAAATTTTGGATAATAATCAACCATTCAAAAGTACATATTTAAAAAAGAGTTCTTTAAATAAATTTATAAAAAATTAAATTTTCAATGAAATAAATAATACAACTTCAAATTGTCCAAAAATAATTAAATGGAGTTGGTTTTGTAATTTAATAGGTAACTATGTTTGGGATATTATAAGGGCAAAAAAATCATTTGACTACTTTTTCTATCATTCATCTCTTCTTATTTATAAAATATTCAAATCAAGTCAAAAGTTATCCTCTTCTATAAACATCACATCAATGTAGGTCAACTCTCTAAAAATAATACCCCTCTTATTTTATATCCGTTTTAAAATTTATCCCTTGAAAGACCATTTTAAAACTTTTTATTTGGAGTGAGAATACCATTATTTATGGATTGGCCTGGCCTACCCTCTATTTTACCAGTGGAATATGGATTTTCTATTTTTATTTAATGTGTTGTTGACCGCTCACTTTAAAATTAAAAGTTCAAATAAAGTTACATCACACTTGATTTGTAAATTAATTTTAATACCCACAAAAACTAGGCACGATAAATATTTTAACGATTTGTTTTTTTAACTTGAATGATTGATCTAGCAACTGTTAGCAATTAGAGTTTTTATTTACCTTTTACTTATGTTTTCTACCATTTTCGTTCCATCAGCCTTCAATTTTCTTTTTTTTTTTTACTTCTTTTAGCATAATTGGTTATGCATTATATTCAGTTGTCTACCATGCATATACTCGGTTCCCTAATCAAAAAGTAAAGATAAATTGAATTAAAAAGTTAAAAAAAAATTTACATAAAATAGACAAATTCAATTTTTTTTTTGTATTTTTTTTGAATAAAATAATAACTATATAAAACCCCTAAAAAATTAAATTAAATTTTAATAGAAAAATTAAAAAAAGAATAATTAAAATAATAAATGCTTATAGATTGTTAATCAAATAAGAATTGGAATTTCGGTTAAAAAAAAACAAAAGCCAAAGGCTTATGTAGTAACTTATTTAAAATAGCACTTATAAGATTTGGATATTTTTCAAATTATTTTGAGTTTTTAACTTTATCTTAATTTATCTAATAATAATAACAGCTTTACGTTCATTTTTATTTTTTGTGTTTTGAATTTTTCTCATCGAAACTAAACAGTAGTAAATAATTAAAACTAATGGAAAAGTCCATAAAAAAAGTTATAATGTTTCAATTATGTTAATGCTGAATTTTATAGAAATTTATTATAGAAATTATATAACGCTCCGCTTGAATTTGTGGATTTAATGGAATTTGATTTCATTTGATGATAATTCTCACCAATTATTTGGAATTAAAATAAATTTTATAAATTAGATTTAATTTAATTTCATAACTTAAAATTTAATATTTCTACATTATTTGAAATCCAATCTAAAACAATAAATTTGTTAAGAATTTATTATTTTCTTAAACTATCTAAGAAAGTGAAAAAATTTATCCCGATATATCATATTTATCATATTTTCTATTTCCTATTAACGTGGTTAAATTTGATATATATCTTAAATTGAATAAATTCTATTCTTTAATTGAAAATATGTTTTAAAACCAAAATTTTATTACCAAATCAAATCAAATCAATTTTTTTTTATAATTTAAATCAAACCAATTTAAAAAAAAGGAAAGTTTCCAAATGTAGTATAAGTGATTAAATGGTATTATATCATAATTGGTAATCAATAAGGTTAAAATTAATTTTTTATGATAATTTCAAAAAATTGGGAAATAATTAATTTTTATATATGTTTTGTAACTTCTTTCAATATATAATCAATTTATTTAAACGTATACGGTAAATTTGGTAAAGATTTTTCGAAAAGTCCGCAAAAATCTTAAACTTTTCATGCCCACGATATGCTAAAAACAGTTCTGATTTTCTACCTTTGTTGCTTTTGTGTTTTTAAACCCTTTTTTGGTTAAAAAGATTAGTTTATTTAGCCCAAAAAATCAAGAAACCAAATAAACTTAACTTTTAAGAAGGAAAAAAGAAATTAATTAATTAAAAAAACTGGTAGCATATTAGGCCTGAGTTTTGACAATTATAAACTTAAAATCAAATCAATTATAAGAGTGGGATATTTCCAAATAGAATGGAAATGATTGAAAAATATTATATCATAATCGGTAACCAATAAGATTAATATTACAATTTAAAAATTTGGAAATAATTAATTTTTAGAAACTTCCAGATTAGTACCTTCACGGAGATCAGCAATTAATCTCTAATAAGGGATTGGGCTCGACCAAGACGAGAAGAGCCCGGCTCTCAATCAATTGACCTAATTTGAAGGAGTGTGTATATATATATATCTATATCGTACCGAAAGCGGTTTCATGGTCGAGTAGAGATGGCGGCGAAATCCAACGCCAACAAAACGAGTAAGGAACTAGCTTCATCATCACCAGGGGAACCGAAGGCAGGCGAGGCCACGATGGAAGATGCGGCGGAAGGAGGGAAATCGATTTACACGTTTTTCTCACACAGATGGAGGCCGATTGCTCATAGCTTGTACGCAGTCGACCTACCCCACCCTCCTCTTCTTCCGGTAGATTTAGAAGTAGATGGAGAACCAGAAGAATCAAAGCTGCTGCGCCCCATCCTCGAATTACCTCGCGAACAATGCCCCTCGGGTATGGATTGCGTTGAGTTGGATTTTTAATTCTTTTTTCATCGGTGGACGATTCGGCGAACGGTGCCCCCGGAACGGTTATGGTGCAATGTCAAATGTCTATATTTTCAACCCCAAACACCACGGCTCGGATCCACGCTTGCTGGAGGGCCCTAAAATGAAAACATCAAAGGTCAAGCCGGTGGTATTCGTGGCTGACCGGAAGATTTATGTCCTTTCTGGCTTGGAACCCGACGTGTTTAGAGGAAAGCTATCGCTCTTCGAGTGTTTCGACCCTCGCGTTGGTAAATGGTTCCAACTTAAGCCTCCTTCATTCAGAAGTTTTATAAATTGTCAAGCAGTTATCAATAGGAAGGTCTTTGTTTTGACTGAGGAGGATAGTAACATTTATGGTCGTCGTCGTCAGTTGTGTTATTTCGATCTAGACCGTAATGAATGGTTCGCAGTTCCGGGGTGTTGTCCTACATTCTATCGCAGGGCTGAATTTGTTGATAACACGTTATACTGCTTTTATCTTGGAGGGGCTGTGGTCTCCTGTGGTCCACTTGATCCCTCTTCTAGTTCCAAAGAAGAAGAAGAAGAGTTGTTCCGGAAAAAGTTTGCATTTTTGATGCCGAAAGTGATCCATCCCACGTTTCCGACATTTCTTACCTCAAATTCGCTACGGCGCATTGGGAACAGACGCCTTTGCTACGTGGGGTCCTGTTCCAATTCAGCCCCAACCGATCCAGAAGAAGTACACTATGTTGGTCTCACCGTGTTTGAGCCCCTGAGGGAGACCTACACTGTGGGAGACAGATCCTCTTTCAAGGCTAACCTCCTGCACTGTGCTTGTTTTCACATCATAACCCATGAATGTTCTATGACCCGCCTGGTGGACTGCTTTGCTCTCCCATGGTGAGTCTCTTCATCTACCTTCGTGCACTTTCATTTATTATAAATTTCTTTATTGATGTCTATTGTTTTTTTTTTTTTTGGCAATCCCCCTAGATTTCCTCAAATTTACAAGATGTAGCGAGCACTATTAGTTAGTGTTTGGTTAATATGCATGTGATAGTCATTTTGTTGATTTAACCAATACTTATATCATCTAAGAGTTGTCATTGCCAGCATTAGTATGATATAGATTGGACTAAATATGTTTAGAAGAAAAGTAACATTTAGGTTCTTAGCAATTAAGCACACTTGCAGTTTGGATTTAAATTTTATAATCGAGTGTAACTATGTTCTTCGTTGTGGTATACGCCAATTTATACTGTATTCACAATCTTTTGATTTTAAAATCTTTGAAATTGGAATTGTGTATAACCTATGTATTTCAAGAGAACTTGTGGTTTTCGATTTTGTTATGTCTCATGGGTATGGATTTTCAAATTTTAGATAGTTTTTTTTTTTTCTGTTAATCATCATCATCATCATCATCATCATCATTATTATTATTTTAGTACTAGATCTCATTATATTGTGTTGTTACACTTTGCTATGACGGCTTTTAATTTTCGTTTTACTTGTAGGATTTCAGCATTAGAATATAGTATTAAAATGTGACTTGCCACCTCGCGTGGTTCGCTAAAGCTGTTGTCCACCTCTGGGGAAGTTGTGAGTCAAACAAAAATGCTTCCATGTGGGAGGTGTGCCCAGACATGGATTTTGTGTGAGTTTACCTTGTTTTGTGGGCTATTGCGTAGGTCCAGGGTTTACCCAGTCCACACTGAAGGCTAGTAACTACGGGTCCCACCGTATTAGAACTAATATATTTGTATATATATGGGATTGAAACTTGTGTTGAATATTGATGTAAAATCGAAAAGTAATTAAGCCAAGAGAAGAAAGTAGCTGAGAAGAACACAAGTGGAAGAAAAAAAAACAATTCTCAAGCTGCATTTTATCCAAATATTCAATCATTACATAATAAATATCATCCCAACCTTTATGTGAGCAAAACTAGGTATAGGAGTCATCTTGAACAAGCCAAGGGATTATGGCTCCTAGAACAACTACAAATCAGTATAGATAAAAACACACAAATAAAATGCAATGAACAGTGCAGACAACCTATCAAATATGCGTCCTAGTATATGTATGGGAATTATGTAGGTTGAAAACATTAGTTGTGCTTAGTCAGTGTATTGATTAGGGAATTAGTTCTTTTTCTCCTATGCTGCATTTTCTTCATGACATTGAGATTCTTTGCTTTTTGTAAATAATTTGGAAAGTTTAGACTTGGCCAATGACATTACTATTTGATTTTTTGTTTAAATAGAGAGTCATGATATTATGAATATGTATGTTGGAAATCAGTAAGGAAAAAAGAAAAAAATGCAGTACAATATGATGATTTCCAAATTCAGTTAAGTCCTACTTTTTTTTAAACCTATTTCTTACTGTCTCCCTCGATTCACTCCAATTGTTAAGAGATTCTGGTGAATGTAAGCTAGGTTTGGTTAGTATATTGGTAATTTTCATTATCTAGAAATTTTTCCTTGTATTTGTGCGTTTTAACTGGTACTTATATTATCTAATAGTTGTCATTGTTAGAGTTAGGGTGATGTAGAACGGACTATGTTTGGTAAAGCCATCAATGGAGCACATTTGATATTTGGATTTAAATTGTGTGTCAAGTCTATATGTTGTTGGCAAGCATTATATGTCAATTTATACTAAATTCTTCATCTTTTGATTCTAAATCTTTGAAACTGGAATTGTGTATAAACTATAATAAATTTTCAAAATTGATTTTACATGTTATTGAACTATTTTGTTCGTTTGTGCATAGAAACTTTAGGTAATACATTTGAATTTTCTCATTTATATTTATATGTTATTATGATAAGTTTCTGATTTAGAACCTGCTATTTATTTACATAGGATTGTATTCAATGAGAATAACTAATTAGTGCTAGGGTGAAAGCTCATAAGAATTGACTTGAAGTTTGATATTATTCTGAAGCAATATTTATGCTTTGGTTATAGAGTACTTTTTTTGTTTTAAAAACAATAACGAAATAAACTTTTTGAAGGTAGTGGTGTGGTGTTGTATACAACAGAAACAGTTGTTTTCTGATGTGTCTCTGTCATGAAATTGGAAGAGTGCACATAATATAGATGGTGGATACTTGACCGTATATATGCGCTGGTGACAATATTTGGGCAAAGGGAAAAAATATAGGACTTGGGACATTATAAATTTGTTTGCAAGCCAAATTATTACTAAAACACAGATTACACCTGTTTATTTTGACATCTTTTGACAATATATTTTGTTTATTACATGGAATTTAGAAATGTAAATTAAAAAAAATGCGGAAAATACTCATAAAGACGATATGGACTTCATACACTTCTTTCTCTACGGGAAGGTACGATATTAATATCTGTTTTTGGTGGTGCCCCCACTGTCTTGGCTTTGTATAAAGTCGTTAAAGTTGTGGATGTAGCAAGTCAATTTTGGATTTAAATTCATGTGTGATGTTGGGGGTTGTTGGGTTTGGGAGTTGTTTCAAATACTTTGATGTTGATTTAGTTTGAAAACAACATTGACCATTCTTGATTTTTTGAAAATGTGGAGATGTGATTTGACTTTAGCCAGTACTCATAACATTAGACCGCAAATAAATAAAGAAGATTCCTAAAACAATCATATCCTCCACAAAGGACGAAAAAATTATGCAAATTCAAATCCTTAACTTTTGAGATTATCTTTGCAAAATAGAAAGCAAAATGCATTTTAAGCTAAATATGAGGAAATTCAATGTCTTGAAAAATATGTTCTATTCCTTATCTCCTCAGCTCCCAAATCAATCACGATAATTTATAAGGAGCAATTCTAGTGGCCCATTAAGCCTCAAAATCTCCCCACTAGGCGTCAAAAGATTAGTTCTATCTCCTTAGAAAATATTAGCCTTCGTTTGGGAAGCAAAAAGGGTAGCTTTTCTGTAACTAATTACTACAAAAATTGGCTTTGTGTGTGCACGTGCATGTGTGCTTTTGGGAAAAAAAATTGTTAGTTCTTTTAGCTTTTTGTTCATTTGACATATTTGTCCTTCATAGTTTAAAAGAAATTTAAAATATAAGAAGGTAATTTTAGTCATTTTAGAAAACGTTAAAAAATTGAGTAGCCAAAAGATAGCTTTTTGTTATTCTTCCTAAACCAAGCCTCAATTGAATGCCAAACACAAATTATCACATCGTACATAATTCCTTAGACCATGAACAATGCATAAAAATATGGTCAACGAATTTCTGGTTCTTTTTACATAAACAACACTAAGTTACTATATGCCATCTTCTCCAAGATTGGAGGTTTATCCAATCATCAACTTTGGACTGTCAGCATTAGTTGAGGTACTCACAAATTAGTCCGAACACGATTTAATCAACAAAAATTGCATTTGAAGGAGCTCTATATTTTTGAATTTTAAACCAAGGAAAATCCCTCTCCTTCCAATTAAAGAATTTTAGTTATGGCAAAGTATTTTATTTCGTGCAATATATTAAATGTACGTAATTAGTTTGAAGTCAGCAAACTTAATTTTTGATGCAATTTAAGATGATTTAACTTTCGGATACAATTATTGAAGGACGTTATGGAACGTAACATGTTTGTGTTGTTGACAGATAGAGAATCAAGCAGAACATATGAGTGGGGATGTTTCTTGTATGCGCTTGGTCTATATGATAACTTGATGGTTGGACAAGTGTTAGATATCTATCTTATTTGGTTGGACATTATTGTATTACAGATAGTTTTTTTTATGAAGAGGCGTGCCTCCTAGAATCAATAGTCTCTAATTTTAGCCAGGTCGTAACAACAGTTATTGCGGCTATTGTACAACAAATATCATAATAGTTAAATCCATGCTTCATCTTCCATAATTTGCCAAAGAAATCGCATCTATCCCTCCAATACCATTGCGTAAGATGATTAACTATGGAAATAAGATATTGGTCACTATTATTCATCAAATCACTAAGATGTATAATGACTTCTGAAAAATCTTCAAGCTCTCCTAGGAGAATTTCCCTGAATATCATTGTGGATATATTCTAAGTACCGTTTCGTTTTTCCAGTCTAACTGTTTCAAGTTGACGATGGAGTCTCTTCACGTTTGTGTATTGAAAATTAACATGCACCTTCCAGTCAGCACATCAGAAATTTAATGAGATAGTTCTCAAGATTCTTTAATGCTCCATGGAGCCTATCCTTTTTATGTATATCCATCAATGCATGTAATATCTCAATGTTCAATATTTTAACAAATTAGTTGGGTCTCTTTAATACCCATCCCCTGTAATCGGTACAATACTAGTTGATCCTCGTCTCTTTTCTCTCAACATTGATTGTTATGTTATTTCTTAGCTAGTCTCGTTACGTAAATTTATAAGGAAAATATTCAAGTTTGTAATTTACCCCATCAATTGTCAGTATCATTCTTTACTGCATATATCATCTTCTTTCGGACTCTAACATGTGATAACGATGTCCTCATCCACTATGAACGGCCAAAACTTCAAAGTTAACCGATTCATATGTGTTTGGACGAGTGCATTGTGAAACTAATTCTTGGGTTTGAGTTGAAGTGTTACCCTTTTTTTTCCCCCAATACCTCTTCCTTGGGATGGCTGGACAATCGATTCAGACAAGAAAAGTATCAAACAAACCCTTAAATTTTTCGATTCAAACAAGAAAAGCACCAGACAAATCCTAACTAACGAAAACCCAATCTTCGATTGCTTGAAGATTGCGAACCACCGATATGCGGAGTTTACTTTTGAATCAATATAGAAGACTTGAATACTTTGATCCCTATTTTTAGAAACCCTAGGAGAAGGCCTCTTATTTATAGAGCAGCTTTGGAAACCTCAGAAAATTGCTAAAAACGGCTAGTTTCCAAATTGAACTCTATCAAAAAAGGGTTCAAAACACCTAGGTTTTTAAACCTGATTCTATCAAGAAGGGTCAAAAGAGACTAGTTTCTTAAACTTGATTTTGTCAAAAAGGGGTCGAAAAAGGGGCTAGTTTTCTAAACATGATTCTGTCACAAAGGGTAAAAAACGATTAGTTTCTTAAACCTAATTTCCTACAAAAGGGTAAAAAAACGACAAGTTTTTTGAACCTAATTCTATCAGAAATTTCAAACAAACTCAGGTAACTTAAAAATAGGCATCTCAAATTCTCAATCACTACTGTAACACAAACAAATTGAAAACTGAAGCATTAGTAGGCTCACACAAATTTCAAATCCTCCAATCTCTGACTGGTTTTCATATCCTCCAATCTCTAATGTTCCAGCGGGCTGGACAGAATTGTCACCATAATACCAGCTGCAACTTCACCCACCTGTACTTGCACAGCAGGCTACACAAGTATGCTAGTACAATGGAAAATAGTAAATAAATAAAGGAGTTAGTATTGTCTCACAGAAACTATTGCCCAAAAACTTAGGACCAAGGATAGAGCCAATTAGACGGCAGAAAAATGAAGCGAAAAATAGAAAGGTAAGCCAGTCCCTCAACAAGCATGGTAAAACACAATAGTCAAGTCTAAATTGAATTCATTGACAAACGAAATCAAAAGCAAGATCCAATTACAAAAGTCTAACATCGATTACATATAGTAACTCTCATTAGCCAGATTATAGTACAATTCACGCAGAAGCAAAGAAAGTAGCACAGTCATCCTATGCTCAATGTACTGCATGTTCTCCCACTCCAGATTATCCTTGGTGTACTTCCTTTCTTTGTTTTTGCCTTTGCCTTTGCCTTCTTCTGCCGTGAGGTGTTCATGGGCATTTCGAACAAATCGAATTAACTCCAATCTTGACGTGCCATAACTGTTCTCCGTGTAAAACTTATAAAGGGGCGTGCTTTCTAGAATTAACAATCTCCAATCTTTACTGGGATACGTAGTGGCCATTATTGCGTCCTGTGCAAAACCAGTACCAATACAGTCAAAGCCATGCATCAATTTCCACAATTTGTCAAAGAAATGGCACCTATCATTCCAATTCCATAGTGCAGGATGATTAACTATAGAAATAAGACATTGGTTACTATTATTTATCAAATCAATGAGATGTCTAATGTCTTTTGGGAAATCTTTAAGCTCTCCTGGGAGAATGTTCTTGAATATCATTGTGGATACATCCTAAATATCGTTTGTTTTTCCTAATTCAACTGTTGCAGGTTGACCGTGAGAACTGTTCATGTTTGTGTAGTGAAAATTAACCTGCACCATTCTAAATTGTCCACTAACCACACTGGGCAGTTTAATAAGGTAGTTTTCAAGGTTGCTTAATGCCCCATAAAACCTATCCTTTTCATGCATTCTCATCAATGCATGCAATATTTTAATGATCATGTTTCTAACAAAGTCATTGGGTCTATTGATTCCCCATTCCTGGTAAGTGTTACAAAACCGGTTAATCCCTACCTCTTCTCCTTTAGTATTGACTGTTGTGTTATTTCTTAGCCAGTCTCTTTAAGTAAAATCATGAGAAAAATAATCAAGGATATAATTTATTCCACCATTTATAGCTTCATTCTTTACTGTATGTATCTTCTTCGCAGACGATATGATAACAATGTCCTCGTCCACTGTTAACATCTAAAACTTCAAATTTAGCAGATTCATATGTATTCGGACGAGTGCATTGTAAAGGTAATTCTATCTTTCTATTCGATTGTGGCTCATCACCACAGTCAGGTTGCAATTGGGACTGCGCTGCAGCATCTACAGTGTCTACCTCTTCTTCTTGGGTTTGAGTTGAAGTGTTACCCTTCTTTTTTTTCCCCAGTACCTCTTCCTTGGCATGGCTGGACAATCGGTTCAGACAAGAAAAGCACCAAACAAATTCTCAAATTTTTCGATTCAAACAAGAAAAGCACCAGACAAACCTTAACTAGCGAAAAACCAATATTCGATTCCTTGGAAGATCGCGAACCACCGATATGCGGAGTTTACTTTTGAATCAATAGAGAAGACTTGAATACTTTGATCCTTATTTTCAGAACCCTAGGAGAAGGCCTCTTATTTATAGAGTAGCTTTGGAAACCTTAGAAAATTGCTAAAAACGACTAGTTTCCAAATCGAACTCTATCAAAAAGGGGTCAAAAACATCTAGGTTTTTAAGCCTAATTCTATCAAAAAGGGTCAAAAGCGACTAGTTTCTTAAACTTGATTTCGTCAAAAAGGGGTCGAAAAAGGGGCTAGTTTTTTAAACACGATTCTGTCACAAAAGGGTAAAAAACGACTGGTTTCTTAAACCTAATTTCCCACAAAAGCGTAAAAAAACGACAAGTTTTTTAAACCTAATTCTATCAGAAAGGTCAAAAATGGCTAGTTTCTTAAACCTGATTTCGTCAAAAAGGGTAAAAAACAGCTAGTTTCTTAAACTGATTCTGTCGTTCACTGTTAGCTATACCTTTGACACGTTAGCCAAATGCCTAAAATTACAGGTTTGAAATCATTGTTTTGTTCACTATTTTTCTAATCACAAATATAAACCTAACAAAGCCAAGCGTGTGCAAGATATGCTTAAAACGTGAAGATGCCGGCAGAGAAAAATAAGCGATGTTCGTATTATTTTTTTTGTTTAATTAAATAAAAATTTTCTTACAAAATTTACTAATTATTTTCTTATTTTGTTAATTCAATTTAAAAAATTAAATAAATTTGTCTTCTTTATGTTATTTGACTTTTTTTATTATCGTTTATTATTTATTTTTTCGCTAGTTAGGGTTTGTCTGGTGCTTTTATTGTTTGAATCGAAAAATTTGAGGGTTTGTTTGTTGCTTTTATTGGGGCGAAAAAAGAAGGGTAACACTTCAACTCAAACCCAAGAAGAGGAGATAGACACTGTAGATGCTGCAGCACAGTCCCAATTGCAACCTGACTGTGGTGATGAGCCACAATCGAATAGTAAGATGGAATTATCTTTACAATGCACTCGTCCGAATACATATGAATCTGCTAAATTTGAAGTTTTGGATGTTGACAGTGGACGAGGACAAAGTTATCATATCATTTGCGAAGAAGATACATGCAGTAAAAAATGAAACTATAAATGGTGGGATAAACTATATCCTTGATTATTTTTTTTATGATTTTATTTAGAGAGATTGGCTAAGAAATAACACGACAGTCAATACTAAAGGAGAAGAGGTAGGGATTAACCGGTTTTGTAACACTTACCAGGGATGGGGAATCAATAGACCCAATGATTTTGTTAGAAGCATGATCATTAGAATATTGCATGCATTGATGGGGATGCATGAAAAGGATAGGTTTCATGGGACATTAAGCAACCTTGAAAACTACCTTATTAAACTACCCGAGGTGGTAGGTGGACAATTTGGCATGGTGCAGGTTAATTTTCACTACACAAACATGAACAGTCCTCACGGTCAACCTGTAACAGTTGAATTAGGAAAAGGAAACGATATTTAGGATGTATCCACAATGATATTCAAGAACATTCTCCCAGGAGAGCTTAAAGGTTTCCTAAAAGACATGAGACATCTCATTGATTTGATAAATAATAATAATCAATGTCTTATTTCTCTAATTAATCATCCTGCACTATGGAATTGGAATGATAGGTGTCATTTTTTTGACAAATTGTGGAAGTTGATGCATGGCTTTGACTGTATTGGTACTAGTTTTGCACAGGACGCAATCATGGCTACTACGTATCCCGGTAAAGATTGGAGATTGTTAATTCCAGAAGGCACGCCCCTTTATAAATTTTACACGGAGAGCAGTTATGGCACATCAAGATTGGAGTTAATTCGATTTGTTCGAAATGCCCATGAACACCTCACGGAGGAAGAAGGCAAGGGCAAAAACAAAGAAAGGAAGTACACCAAGGATAATCTGGAGTGGGAGAACATGCAGTACATTGAGCATAGGATGACTGTGCTATTTTCTTTGCTTCTGTGTGAATTGTGCTATAACCTGGCTAATGAGAGTTACTATATGTAATCGATGTTAGACTTTTGTAATTGGATTTTGCTTTTGATTTCGTTTGTTAATGAATTCAATTTAGACTTGATTATTGTGTTTTACCATGCTTGTTGGGGGACTGGCTTACCTTTCTATTTTTTACTTCATTTTTCTGTTGTCTAACTGGCTTTATCCTTGGTCCTAATTTTTTGGACAATGGTTTCTGTGAGATAACACTAACTCCTTTATTTATTTAATCTTTTCCATTGTACTGGCATGCTTGTGTAGCCTGCTGTGCAAGTACAGGTGGGTAATTCGGGCTGTGCTTGGTTAAAGTTCCTTGAGAAAAAGTGCTTGGATATTCTATATATGTTTCGAGGAAAGCTATCGCTCTTCGAGTGTTTCGACCCTCGCGTTGGTAAATGGTTCCAACTTAAGCCTCCTCCATTCAGAAGTTTTATAAATTGTCATACAGTTATCAATAGGAAGGTCTTTGTTTTGACTGATGAGGATAGTGGTATTTATGGTCGTCGTCAATTGCGTTATTTCGATCTAGACCGTAATGAATGGTTTGCAGTTCCAGGGTGTTGTCCTACATTCTATCGCCGGGCTGAATTTGTTGATGATAAGTTATACAGCTGTTATCTTGGAGGGGCTGTGGTCTCCTGTGGTCCACTTGATCCCTCTTCTGGTTCTGAAGAAGAAGAAGAGTTGTTCCGGAAAAAGTTTGCATTTTTGATGCTGAGCGTGATCCATCCTACTTTTCCGACGTCTCTTACCTCAAATTCGCTTAGGCACATTGGGAACAGACGCCTTTGCTACGTGGGGTCCTGTTCCAATTCAGCCCCAACCGATCCAGCAGAAGTACACTACATTGGTCTCACAGTGTTTGAGGCCCTCAAGGAGACCTACACCGTGGGAGACTGATCCTTTTTCAAGGCTAACCTCCTGCACTCTGCTAGTTTTCACATCAATACCTGCGAATGTTCTATGACCGACCTGGTGGACTGCTTTGCTCTTCCATGGTGAGTCTCTTCATCTACCTTCGTGCACTTTCATTTATTATAAATTTCTTAATTGATGCTGCCTCTTTCATGCTCTATTTAGTGCCAGAGTACTGTTTTACATTGGTTTACACCTCGCTATTAGGCGGCAGTCAACCTGACAGTGTCATATTGATCACATAAACCCTATCTTAATAGTTGTTCCATCACATTGGCCATGACATTGTAGAGATTTTTATGGCTTGTCAAGAATTTTTTGGTATTTATTGACAAAAGTTTCAAAAGCAAATTATTTGCCATCAAATGCGTGTCATCGTTTCTTTAAGAGATGCTAAAAATTGGAGGAGCCAAGTATCCAACTGGGGTACGAGTGTTGGAAGCATCCCGTATGTCTACCCTTGTCATATCCGGCGGTCACGTGCACATTGGAGGAAATAGAAGAGTTCATGTAACAATGTTGTTGATCGCATTGGTTGTGCTTCAGTTGTGGTATCAGTGAGGAAATATGTTATTTTCTCCCCTTTTTTTTTTTTCATTTTCATCCTAAAATTTAGACTAGACAGCTGGCAGTATTTTTTCGTTTTCATTGAAATGGAACCATAGGATTATTAAAATGTAGGATGGAAATACTCACTCCCTACCAAAAAATAAATACGTAAATAAATATATCAAAAAGAAATTTAATGTGACACCATAGAAAAATAGTCGAGAGGTCATTTAAAATGGTTAGGTCATTTACCCTTGAGGGTTAGCTCAATTGATTGGGTTTTAGGTTTGTTCCTCAATGGTCATAGTTTGAGTTTTCTCAATACCACTAGAGGCTAATCTAGTCATTATTTTAGGACTCCGGGATTAATTGAGGTGCAAGAAGCTAAGTTAGCGTATACAAGTTGGGTCCTCAGCAATTAAACACACATGCGGTTTAAATTTAAATTAGTTGAGTGCAAATATTGTTCTTTGCTGTGGCATACGCCAATTTATACCATATTCACAATCTTTTGATTTTAGAACATTTGAAATTGGATTTGTGTACAACCTATGTATTTCAAGAAAACCTGTGGTTTTGGATTTTGTTTGTTTTGTCTCATGAATATAGATTTTCAAAATTTTACGTAGTTTTTTCGTTACTCTTTATTGTTATTTTGGTATTAGATGTTATAATACTGTGTTGTCACCCTTAGCTATCACGAGTTTTAATTTCCTTTATAGTTGTAGGATTTCAGCATTAGAATATAGGTTTAAGGGGTTGTTTGGTCTCTCAACAAATACTAAAATTTACCAAAAGCTTGTATTTTTTTCAGTCAAATTTTGTCATATATCACTTTTACATCAAATCGTTGTACTTGTGCTGTACTTTTTGATCAATTTTTTTTTGGCAACTAAACACCCCCTAAAATGTAACCAGCCACCTAGCGAGTTCGGCTAAAGCTCTTGTCCACCTGGGGAGTCAGGAGTTGAACATAAATGCTTCCATGTGGGAGGTCACCCACGTACATGGATTTTATGTGAGTTTACCTTGTATCGTGGGCTATTGCATAGGTCCAGTGGTTTACCCAGTTCGCACCTGAAGGGTAGTAACCACGGGTTCGTATCGTATTAGAATATATATATATATATATGTTTATAGGATTGAAATGTGAGTTGAATACTAATGTAAAATCAGAAAGAAATTAAACCAAGAAACGAAAAAAATACCGAGAAGAACACAGGGGAAGAAGAAAAAACAACTCTCTCATTCTGCATTCTGTCCAAATATTCAACCATTACATGACAAAAATCATCCCGACCTTTATATGGGCAAAACTAGGTGGATTAGGAGTTACCTTGAGCAAATCAGGAGATTATGACTGCTAAAAAAACTACAAATCAGTATAACTAAAAACACACATAAATAAAATGCAATGCATCTTTGTAACAATTTAGATGACCCATCAAGTACATTTCCTAGTATATATATGGAACTTTTGTAGGTTGAAAACATTGGTTGTGCTTGGTGTATTGGTTAGGGAAGTAGATATTTTTCTCCCATATGCGGCATTTTCTTTATTGATTTCCATCCTACATATTCATAATATCATAATTCTATCTTTACTAAAAAATCAAATAGTAGTAGTGTATAGGTATTTTTTGTTTTCTAGAAATTTTTCCTTTGTATTTGTGCATTTTAACCAGTACTTGTATTATTTAAGGGTTGTCATTGTCAGCATTGGGGTGATGTAGAATGGACTATTTTTGGTATGACCATCAATTGAACACGTTTGATAGTTGGATTTAAATTTTGTGGTCGAGTTTATATGTTGTCAAGCATTATATGTGAATTTATATGAAATTCATCATCTTTTGATTTTAAAATCTTTGAAACTGGAATAGTGTATGAACTATAATAAATTTTGAAAGTTGATTTTTACATGTTATCGAACTATTGTGTTCGTCTGTGCATAGAAACTTTAGGTAATCCCTTGGAATTTTATCATTAACATGTAAATGTTGTCATGAATTTTTTATTTAGAACCTGTGATACAGCATTGAACGTGAAGAGAACTAAGGCAATGCTGGTGATGAGCCATTGTTTGGACGGCTCAGAGAGAGTCAAAGTGCTTTCCCTTGCGCTGAGTGTGAACTTCCGATTTCAGGCTGCTGTTATACGAGGAAGATTGCTTATGGCATCAATCAGCTTGATCCATTTGTCGAGTAGTTTCTCAATGAATGCGATGTTTCGAGTAGGAGTAGAAATAAGGGTCTTGCTTCAAGTTTATCGGCTGACAATATGACGGCAGGTTTAGAATCGGATCCTTGCACCGAAATAAAACCGGAGTTCTTTCATTTACATAAGATTATATTCAATGAGAATATCTAAT
>QLOD02000013.1:33806922-33820060 GCA_003260245.2 Sideroxylon spinosum | reverse complement strand
AGAAACCAAACAAAAGATTTCCAAATAAAACTCATAAATAAATTTGAACATAGATATGCCATCAACGACGAACAAAGTTACATCCGACGAATCGGCTGGTTAGCCCGACCCGTAGTTTTGTCGGGCTGGCTCCGAGGGCCAACCCTCCCGTTATCCACAATCCCCCCCGCCCCCGGTGCGAGCTCCACGTATCCTCCTTTCAAAATTTGAAGACTTGCTTCATCTTCTTCCCCTCCCACGCTCAAAATTCATGAGATTCTTCAATCACAGTCCTAGCAGAAAAGCTCATGCGAATCAAACTCCCGAACTGTAAATGGCGGAAATGACCCTCTCGTCATACTTTATTTCCACTTCCCACCCTCCAACTCTCTCTGCCAAAATCTTCGGACCATATCCAAAACTTTTCCTGTTTCCCGCGAACAGAGTCGAATTCCCCGGCGACCGGGTACGACTCAGCTCCGGCGCCGGGAGAGTGAAGGCCAAGCCCAAGGAGCTCATCCTTGGCAATCCTTCCTTCACCGTCGAGAAGGGGAAGTACAGCTACGACGTCGAAACCCTAATCAACAAGCTATCGAGCTTGCCGCCGCGAGGCAGCATCGCGCGCTGCCTCGACGCCTTCAAGAACAAGCTCAGCCTCAACGACTTTGCGCTCGTCTTCAAGGAGTTCGCCGCGCGCGGCGACTGGCAGCGCTCGCTCCGCCTCTTCAAGTACATGCAGCGCCAGATCTGGTGCAAGCCAAACGAGCACATATACACCATCATGATCAGCGTGTTGGGCCGGGAGGGCTTGCTCGAGAAATGCGCCGATATATTCGACGAAATGCCGAGCCACGGCGTTCCCCGAAGCGTATTCTCATTCACCGCCATAATCAACGCGTACGGACGGAACGGTCAGTACGAAACTTCTCTAGAACTTCTGGAGAGGATGAAGAAGGAGAGAGTTTCGCCGAGCATTTTGACCTACAATACAGTGATCAATGCTTGCGCGAGGGGTGGGTATGAGTGGGAGGGCTTGTTGGGATTGTTTGCCGAAATGCGGCACGAGGGGATACAACCTGACCTAATTACTTATAATACTCTGCTCAGTGCTTGTGCTAGTAGAGGTTTAGCTGATGAGGCAGAGATGGTATTTAGGACGATGAATGAAGGTGGAGCTTTGCCTGATATTACCACCTATGGTTATTTAGTTGAGACATTTGGGAAATTGGGTAAGCTAGAGACGGTTTCCGAGCTTCTAAGGGAGATGGAGTCTGGAGGGAATTTTCCGGATATTAGTTCTTACAATGTTTTATTAGAGGCTTATGCACATTTGGGTTCCATTAAAGAGGCAATGGGCGTGTTTAGGCAAATGCAAGAAGCAGGTTGCACGCCGAATGCAGCTACTTATAGTATTTTGTTGAATTTGTTTGGGAAGCATGGGAGGTATGATGATGTTCGCCAGCTTTTTCTTGAGATGAAAGCAAGTAATGCAGAGCCGGATGCTGCCACTTACAATATACTTATACAGGTTTTTGGGGAAGGTGGGTACTTTAAGGAGGTTGTGACTTTGTTCCATGATATGGTGGAGGAGAACATTGAGCCAAATATGGAGACATATGAGGGGTTGATTTTTGCTTGTGGAAAGGGAGGGCTTCATGAGGATGCGAAGAAAATTTTACTTCACATGAATGAAAAAGGGCAAGTACCAAGTTCAAAGGCTTATAATGGGGTTATTGAAGCATATGGACAGGCAGCCATGTATGAGGAAGCTCTTGTTGCCTTTAACACAATGAATGAGTTGGGAAGCAAGCCTACTGTAGAGACTTTCAACTCTTTAATTCATACATTTGCAAAAGGGGGACTTTACAAGGAGTCTGAAGTGCTCTTGCAGAGAATGAGTGAGTGTGGTATTGCACAGAACACAGATTCGTTTAACGGCATCATTGAAGGTTGTAGACATGGTGGCATGTTTGAAGAGGCTATAAAGGCATCTGTTGAGATGGAAAGTGCTAGATGTGATCCTGATGAGCGTACCTTTGAGGCAGTGTTGAGTGTTTACTGCTTTGCCGGTCTTGTCGATGAGAGTGAGGAGGAGTTTCGGAAAATTAAAGCGTTGGGCATATTGCCCAATGTCATGTGCTACTGTATGATGTTGGCCGTCTGCGCAAAGGGTGAGAGGTTAGGATTCATTCAGTTATTTAACAGTTGCTCATCCATTTTGAATCAGCAGATTTGTTTAATGCTAGTGGCTCTGTTGTTTGTCATTCATAATAACACAATAATGGTACTGTCGTTGATTTTGATACAATTCAACCCAGAGTCATAATTGCTGTCTTTGGATACGTGTTTCTTATAACTGCCATTCTGGAAACATCGTTTGTCATAAAACTTGTGCAATTAATATTATCATTAGTCTTGAAGAAATCAATCCTGAATAAATTCCCAGCAGTCTTCTTCTCTATAATGAGTAACATTGGATATTGAGGGAAAAAAAAAAAGGTGTCCAATATGATAGAGTTTCACTGAAAATATCTAAAGAAAGGGCCACAGCCAATTAATAGCTCAACTTACATAAGACATGTTAATTTCTATGATTTTGCAATCCGACTTCCAAACATAACATATTTCCTAAAATTGGTTGAATGCCTGGGATGTATCATTTAGTTGAAAAATATATACATGCCTGGCATAACATTAATTGTCAATTATTTAAGAGTGTTAGTATTGCTTTTAGAAATACTTAAATACTTTCCAATTACATGGGTCTGCAACCTATGTAAGCAGCCTATTCCTAGGCAATGGATTCCCATTCCTTAACTTTCTATATGCCCGGTAATGTAGTCCCCTGCCTTATTGTGATTTTTTAGAAGACTATTAAAGCCATTTAAAAATCTTGTTATTCCTCTGATTAATTGCAGAATTTATTGCAATCATTTTAATAGAGTCACGTGTAAGCATGGTGCCACACTTCTGCTGGATTTGAGTCTTCTTGAATCTGCATAAACTATATTTAAGGTTGAAAAGGTCTGCAAAAACTCTAATATGTTGAACATTGATAGATTAAATGTTTATCATTAAGAGCACATTTCTTTTAAAGCCATGCATGTATGGGATGGCATGGTGGACCAATACCAGCAAAATTGGCGGGTTGGAAGCGAGACTACATCTCAAAAGGAGGAAGGATCAATCTCATTAAGAGCATACTTTCAAGTATGCCTATTCTCTTCATGAAGCTTTTTAAATTGCTTGTACCACTGGCCAAGAGATTGGAAAATCTTTAGAGGGATTTCTTGTAGGGAGGCTTGGGTGGCGATCTAAATTTAATTTGGTGAAATGGATGTAGTTTGCAAAGCAATTAAACAGGAAGGAGTGGGTATCAAGAAATTCTCTCATTTAAATTAGGTGCTTTTGGGAAAACGGTTGTGGAGGCTCGCGTGTGAAGGGTTCAGCCTATGGACATCAGTGATAGTGGCAAAATACAGGGTGGATAGAGGTGAATGGACTTTTGGGGCCCGTGAGAGGTGCCCATAGGTCTAGTGTTTGGAAAAAACCATTTGAGGTTTGTGTGATGCTTTCTCTAAGTTCATAGCTTTCGAGTCAAGGAGGGGGGATTAGGTCAAGTTCTGGCAGGACTCTTGGTTGGCAAACTCAGTATCACATGAGTGATTTCCGAAGATCTATGCAGTATCTGAGATTAGAAATGGTTTTGTAGTAAATGTTTATGGTTTTGTAGTAAATGTTTTGGAGTTTAGTCAAGGATCTCCTTTAGGCCAAGTAGTCCTTAGGAGGAATTTGTAGGACTAGGAGATAGTTTAGCTGATGAGTCTTTATATATGCATCTATTCAATCACCGGGTTAGGAGATAAGGACCAAGTTTGACGGACCCTTAAAAAGTTGGGCAAATTCGAAGTGAAATCCTTCTTCAATGCCTTGGAAGAGGGAGGTGAGACAGAATCAATGCAGTGGGGAAAGGTTTGCATATTCATGATAGGATGCTTGTAGTTGACAATATCAAAAGAAGAAATTTGACTCTGGTAAATTGGTGCAACATTTGTAAAGGAGGAGAGGAAATGATCGATCATCTTTTTGTGCATTGTGGATGGGGCAAACAACCTATGGCAGCTGTCTGTCTTTTTTTGGTGTTAACTGAGTTTCCCTGAAGAAGGCAGAGTGGATCTTGCAGGAGCAATGGGGAGCGAGGATGCAGAAGAACAAAAGGAAGGCATGGAATCATGTTCTCATGTGTGTAACATGGATTATATGGGGAGAGAGGAATAGAAGATTCTTTAGGTATACCGAATCTTCTCTTTTGAGATTAAATAGTTTCAGCCTTTTTTTGTAGTTGGTTCTGGGGGCAGGGGGTCGGATTTTAGAAGTTTGTTACATTTGATATTTTAGAGATCACATGGATACTTGTTGATTTTTTTTTTATTGCCTCCTTCCATAAAGGTTTTCTTTATTCAGGGTAGTATCCCTTGATGCTCTTTTTAATGCAATTGCTTACTTATTTATTTAAAACAAAAAAAGGGTTGTCTATCATTAAAAGATGAAGATTAGATTTAGTCTACAAGATGAGCAAGAAAAAAAGTAAATTTAAGAAGGCAACAAATGTTAGAAATTGGCATTATCTCAAGGCACAGATAACTGGGGCCATGATTAATCAAGTTTGTTTGTTTGTTTGTTTTTTAAAAACACTGAGTCTGATATCAGGATTGTTCAAGTTAAGTAGTGATCCGCTCATTTTCTTATGCATTTCTTAGTCTTTCATGGGTTAGGGGTATTTTGATAATTCTGGAAATTTCTAGAAAAGGTATGTGGCCCGTAGGTCTCACCCATAGGTGGTAATATGGGTTAAGTCCCCACATATATTTTCTTAAAAAGGTTTTAGATTTTGAAGTGCAAGTCTACTTAGTTCCCAAACAGGAAGTATAAGTAGGAGTGCTTAAAGTTTTTGCAAAGCTATTTGAAGCTTCTAGCTTGATAGATAACATAGTTCAGAGAATTTGGAAAAGCTTTTGTTGCTTTTGGGATTGTCTTATGCAATTTGAACCATTACTGTGATGCCTGTGGGGAAACTAGTTGTATTGCCAAGATCTAGGTATGACCAGTGGGCTTTCTTGTTATTTCTTTATTTCTTATGCTAGAACCAGATCTGTATAAAGTGTTTTAATCCTTTAATGTAGTTCTAATGCCTTTTCTTCCTAGAACTTATAGTAAAAACAACGTTGTTTTTATTCACAGATACTGTTTATAATGCTCAGAATTGCCTCAACAAAAGCTCCTATCCTTTTGCAGTCTCAAGACAATATCCTTTTGTTACTACACATAGACCCTAAAAGCCTCTACACCTTTAATGCTTTTCCTACTGTAAAAATCATAAATGTTGGCCTATTTGGAGTTCTCGGCTGTTGATGGTTTTACTTTTGGGCTGACTACTCGCAGGAGAGTATGCCCCATAGTTGTCATCCATCTACTAAGTTTTATGAACTTTCATATTGCAATCTCAAACTAGAGCCCTCTTATTTGTCTTAGTTGTATTAGGAAGCTTACATGAGTCTTTAAGTGGCTATGCTGAAGCCTTAAAGCTCTCTTAGGGCATTTTCCTTCAACCAAGATGGCCAGGCCTGAAAACTGAACTTAAAGGATATTATCAAGCTAAATGGTATATTTATTCGTGTTTTTTGGAGCTTGATGAGTGGATTATAATTTGCTTTAAGTTAAATTTACTAGATTTTAACATAGGGATGCAAACTATTTCTCACAAGTATGGTATGCTTAATATTGCTTCCTTCCAATTCTGTGGGAATGTTTTTTAAGTTAAGAAGCATGTTGCATAGATGCTTCTAGGAAGGTGTTGTGTTCGTGTCCATGTCGGACGATTACACTAATTCAATACACACTGACAATTGTCAAAAACTTTTCTAAAAGTTTCCCAATATTTTTTAGTTTTGTAAAATCTGACAGATGGGGATATGTGCATACCACTTAGACACACATGGCTCACAATGTAATTTCAAAGAAAAAATAGAATTAAATAATAAAAATCAAATAATAAGACAAAGAAGACAAGAATTTACTTCATTTATTTAAAAAAGAAAAAAAAAAAGAGATGAATTTATTACATCATTTATCAAAAAATGGAAAAGTAAAAGAGATGAATTTGTCTTTTAACCCCTACATTATTATTATTATTGTTGTTGTTGTTGTTATTATTATTATTATTATTATCAACATCATCATTTATGAATTTTAAAACCCAATAGACATCAATAAAAGGTAAATATATTATAAACAAAGATGAATTAGTTTTTTTTTTTTTCCCCCCTTGTATGCATGTAAATGTATATTTATTCTTTGATGCGTGCTTGGTGTGTCGTCCTATTGTTCTTTGAACTTGCCAGGACGACACGTCCTTGTCATGTTGCATATATATCCCATGTTGCATCCCTACTTCTTAGGTTTTATATATTTTTGATGGTATATGCATTTGTTTGTAAGAAATGAGAAATGGAGAATAAGAAATAACAGTAAGACCAGGAATGCATCCTTTAAAAGCCCCTCTTCCCCCCAACCAAAAACCAAAAAAAAAAAAAAAGAAAAAAAAAAATGGAGAATGAAATACAACAAAGACTCAAGTGCAATAACCAAAGGGTATGTGATTTTTGGTATCCATTAAAAGCCACCAAAAAAAAAAAAAAAACAAAAAGGGGAACAAAGACTCAAGTGCAATAACCAAGGGGTTTGCAATTTTTCCAAAATACTAATCTAAGGTTAATTCTCTGTTATTTACTGGGGAATTGACATCTACATTTGCTCACCAAGGTATTTGAACGGAAAAGACTCCAAAACCTTAGAGATATCAATTATCAGGAATGTATTTGAAAATTTGGATTATTTTCAAGGGCCTTGTTGACCAAATG
The DNA here is from genome assembly GCA_003260245.2 of Sideroxylon spinosum. Lineage (NCBI taxonomy): Eukaryota > Viridiplantae > Streptophyta > Magnoliopsida > Ericales > Sapotaceae > Sideroxylon > Sideroxylon spinosum. Next base: position 33,813,161 of record QLOD02000013.1, on the reverse strand, counting down.
TAATCAATTATTTGCTATAGAATATGCTCATAAATAATGAGTTTGTGAAATCAATTTTTTTTAGCAACATTAATCCTGCCCAGTGAGCTCCCATTGCAGCTAGGTCAACAAAAGCTTAAAAGTCATTTGTCAGGAAAAATGTTAGGAATCACATTTATTTAACATGGCACATCTGAGCAATTCATATACTGTACTGTCATATGAACAACACCGTTGAATTTTCTCTTCACTTATCCATCTCGAGTTCTACGGGCTCCATGTATTAAATGTTGAAATTAAAATGTTTAAACTCATTATTTTGCTTGGTCCTTGACCAATGCCCTTATATTCCCACTCACCATTCTAATAAAATCACCCTACATATTGTCTTATTGTTATCTTAGAACACTCCGATTCCAGTTTCTCTGCATAAAAAAATACTAGTAAACCATGTTTTGTGGTTCTATCAACTAAAACTGTGCCAATGTATATTTTGTGATTTTCTCCTAAATCCGTCTCATCAGTCTATTCGTACATTCCTCAGAAAAGACACTTTTTGGAGGCAAATTTTGGAGCGTGACAGTTAGTGGTGCAGCTAGCTCTCATTCCTTTTGCAAAATTTTACTATATAAAGTTTGTTGTCTCCTTCTAAAGCATCATGGAAAAAAAACCAAAAACATTTGAATTCATGTCTAAAATAGAAATGCTTTTAGTTCAACCAATTATCGATATACTCTTTTGTCTGTACTTGTTAAATTTTAGTCAACGGAATCCGTTGAATTATTGTTCGTTTTGAACACCTCAAAAATAGGGAGTCCTTCCTATTGTAATAATTAATGGGCTTCCTTTTCCCTGAGAGAGAACAATTTTATTTATCTTAAATTTGTAACTTCTGCATTCAATTTTCATCCAGTCTCGTCATCAGCTACTTTGTTTTGAGGTACTTTTGTTGTGCATTTTGAGTGTGCTTTTATTGGACCTAGATATGACCTTCCATTCAGAAATATGGGTGTCACACTTGCATTTGAGCCATGGCCTAGACTAATCAGTGTGGTGTCTGTTATTGATAAAATTAGTAAATTATAAGTTCCCTTGCTGGTCCAAATGGTCCTGTATGTTAGAACATTGATTTTCTCTTTGATTCAGCATCTCATTTTTTATTTATTTATTTTTTTATATAAATGTCACTAGCATAGTTTGAAGATTTCTTTCTTGAACACTGTGGGTTTATGGCCATGTGGCACCTTTCAGTGCTATGTCATTGATGCAATGTGCCGTGCCACGTCAGCACATCCCTTTGTTGGTGGCACAGCCCACGATAGAATCTTGCAAATGAACTAGCAGCAGCACTGCCATCACCCATTGCCCTTCCTTTCGTGGGTCCAGCTGTGGCAAACCCCTCTTAATGGAACCTACACTTGTCACTTGGTCATTCACCCTGGGTTTGGAGCAAAGCGATTCCTTCTTACCTAGGGGACTACATCACTTACATCGGGACCATTGAAGGGGGGGGTTCTAGTGGCTTGGTGACTGGAATTAGGGATTTTGTCAATTGTAGAATTGTTTGAGCATCCTCCAGTGTGTAGAATTGGTCACCTGTCCTAGTACCATCATCTTTTTTTTTTTTTGGTTAAGTTAGTCCCATCATCTTGGATGTGTGAAAATCAATCTTCCTGCCCTGACCCTTGCCCTATAAATACCCTTCTCCACCGATCTCTACATTATCTTACCATACTTTTCATAACCGAACTTCTACTCTCTCTCTCTCTCTCTCTCTCGACTGCTCTCGTTCTCGCCCCATGTGCCTTTGGTGAGTTCTCGCCATCAATGACTGCCAGCATTATTCCCAGCCAGCTGGAGCCTCCAGCTCGTTCTCGGTTACGCATGAAAACTACGGACTTTTGAGATTTGGAACTTTTGATGCCTATAGAATTACTGTCATTGTAGTGAAGAATTTTATGAATGTATTATAAAATCTATAGAAGATTTATGCATAACCAAACCAAACCAAACCAAATCAAGCCTTTTCTCACTAGGTGGGGTTGGCTATATGGATTTGACGACGCCAATTAAATCTGTTTAGGGCCATATCATCCGTTAGATCCATTTATGCATAGTTGTTAAAATTTTCCTTGTGTGGGGAGCTGGTCCTAAGCTGTTCAGATTTAAGGTATATTGCGTTTCCTAAAGTGGTTAGTAAGAATTTTGTTGAGAATGCAATTATTAGGAGGGCCAATGAACCTTTTGAGGAAAACAAGCATTGTATTGGAGAGTGGGCAAGGAAGAGATGATTACTTCTATGTCTTCCACTTTCTTTCCCTCTTTTGTTTGCTTTCTTAATATGTAAGGTCAATGAGATGTTTCTGGCTGGGAAAGTGGTTGCACGTCCTAATGTTACATAAATGCAGTGGAGTTTATATAGAGCTATTTCTGGTTGATTGATGGACTATTATTGTTTTAGTAAATAGAAATTTCGTTTCTCTTTGTGAGCTTTGGCACTGCTATTTGAGATTCTGAGAAGGGGAAAAAGTCACCGCGCTGAACTCTGTGGCTGTAGAGACCAGTATTTAGGGTCTAAATATTTAACTTTGGTTGAATTTTGTTTGCTTTAATTGAAGTTGGAATAGATGGCAGCCTTGTGGATGTAAGATAATTTCTGTTTTCATCTCTGTCAATTGATCTCATATGCTGATATCCTTATTTTCAGGTGGAATGATGTCCATGCATTGCTGGATGAGATGTTTACGCATAGGGCATCCAATATTCATCAAGTGATTGGGCAGATGATCAAGGGAGATTATGATGATGAATCTAACTGGCAGATGGTGGAGTATATTTTTGACAAACTCAATTCTGAAGGCTGTCATTTGGGTATGAGGTTCTACAACACACTTCTAGAAGCACTTTGGTGGCTGGGCCAGAAAGAACGGGCTGCTAGAGTTCTCAACGAAGCAAGAAAGAGGGGGCTCTTTCCTGAGTTATTTCGTAAGAACAAACTTGTGTGGTCTGTGGATGTACACAGGTATGGTGGGCATTTACTGCTCATTGACTCCTTTCTGCTAGAAGAAGAGAAAAATCTACATCCCCGAGTTTTATTTATTTAACTTCGTTGCTTATGGATACTGGTGATTCTGCAGGATGTGGGAAGGTGGTGCGTGCACGGCAATATCCGTTTGGCTCAATTACATGTACGAAATGTTCCAGAATGGGGAGGATCTTCCTCAATTGGCAACTGTTGTTGTAGTGTAAGTTATATCTTCTTCTACACCATTCACCCTTCGTTTCTTCTTGTGCATTTGGGAAGCGACTTTCATTCCTATTGCATATTGTGTGGGTGGTCCTGCCCATGCAATTACCATACGTGGGAGTTTGAATTGCTTTGCCATCATTCCATTGTTAACCTTCTATTGCACGGCATGCCAATATGTTGCTTGCATATTCATCATTTCTCATGTCTAGATGTGAAACAGCCAAGTCATTGCTAGGGCTGCATGTTAATAGATATCTATATTGGAATGCTACTTTTATGTTTTGCAGATGACAATGGTAAGTTTCTATGTTAACCAGGCGGGGCCAGATGGAGAAGAGCTCAATAGCACGAGATTTACCCATCGCAAAGTCTATCCATTCCTTTCTGAAAGATAACGTGTCATCATCTTTTTGTTTCCCTGGTTGGAACAAGGGACGAATTACTTGTCAGCGGTCTCAGCTTAAAAAGATCTTATCGGGGAAAAAACCAACTTCAGAAGTCTCCAAAAAAGATGAGATAATAACTCTTAGTAATACGCCCTTCCCTCTTAAGGGAACAAGAATACCCCCAGGAGATGTGAGGAGAGATCAACATGGAAGTGCTGATACCGGACCAGGCACTAGAATGACAACAGAGCTTATGACAAGCACAGTTTAACTAATGAAAATTGCCTATTGATCACCACTCAGGGCTGGCTTCTCAGGCTTAGAGATCATGGCAATGAAAGTAATTGAGGATTGCATTGAGATATAATGCTTCCTCTTGGTGAAGAATGAGAATGTGGTTTCTCTCCAGTTGAAAAATGTCAGAACAGCGGCTATATGCCTACTCCCAGCAGTTGCCTACTTGGTTTGATTAAAGCCAATTTTGAAAAGTTTGCGCTCTGGCTCTACTAACAGAGGGAATGAATAAAGATGAGAAAATTTTAGAATTATTCCCTGCCCAAAATGGTTGATTTGTTTCTCAAATTAAATGTACATCTATTTACAACATTTTCTACTATTTATTTCTTTGGGACAAATGTTAATTAGTGGAACTGCTATATATCATGAAATATAAACACTCACTTTTCTGATCTGGCAATGTGGGTGTGAAGTTTGAAAAGGCTCGTTGTATATCATATATGATAGTAGTTTTCCTTAAGCTAATTGCTCTTATGTTTTTAGGAGGTTTGGATACTACCCTCCTTCTCTCTCTCTCTATCTCTCTCTCGCGCACACACACAAAAATTTATTTATTTGAAATTCATGTTTATCTAAGCCCAACAAAAATAAATTATGTTTTTTCCCTATTTGCATAGGCGTGGTCGTTCAATCTAAAGATTAAAGTTCAAGAAACGAATAGAACGAGTAATGATTTCCTCTTAATGCAATTGCAAATGTTAAGTGGCTCTGGAAAATGAGTAGATATTTGTCAAATAAGAATTTGAGGGGAGAAAACAAAATAAGGAAATGGGAATAAAGTGAATATATATTTAAAAAAGTAATATTTTATTTAATTAATCATAATAAATATAAATAATTTTATTTTCCTCCACAAGTCCAAGTTCCAACTTCCAAACACACATAAAATTCTTCCGAATATGTTAGTATGAAAAAGCTATGTTGATATCATTTTTACTGTTTCAGCGATATCAAGAATTTAATGTCATTGAAGGTAAATTAATACAAATAAAGTGAAGCTAGATTATGTAATTGGCATTTTTGGTGAATTTTTAAAATATTGAATCCATTTTTGATTGTAAAAGGGTATAGACTGAAAGAGAGTTTGTTCATATCCAAATGTCCTAGAATTACTTTGATCAAAAACAAGTTGACAAGTTACGCATCTTATTACTAAAAAAAGGTCCTTTTAGCAACTAACGTTTTTAGTTATTAGTTATGACCCATTACTTAAATTAAAGAGTATCATTGAGCACTACTCAACAAAAATCGTAATCAAATAGGTAGCTAGATATTTAGTAAAAGCTATTGATATTTAAGCGGTACCAAAATGTTATATAATTCCCTCATTTGACTACAGCTCCGATTTTGTGGTAGCCAATTAATCTTTTGAATTTTATATTTTGGCTACGGCTCTAATAGATCTATTTTATATTACTCTTTTGTATATTGAGAAGATACTCAAGAAGATATAGATGGATTTCTATTTTTATTTATTTATTTTTGGAGAGGGGAATTAATACAGTATGTCGACGAGGCAAAGGAGGCGTATAAGGGTAGGATACAAAAGGTTGACCGATCTCTTCCTATCAAGTGTTGCATGCCCTACTTATTTGGTCCCCTCCTTAGAAATTTCTGACTCTATTCATACACATTAATAGATGAAAAAATTAATCTTATGTGGGAACTGATATAGGTACAGTACTCATGTAGCAAGATTAAGTAACGTTATTGTGGAACGTTGTGTCTGGAAGATGTAAAGACATATGCATGCAGATGCGTGGAGAAGATATATTCGATCCCTAACATTAAAATATTGTAGTCCTCTAATGGGAGAATAGTCCTTATTCTGTTCTGTGAGGAAATAAAGGATCCACACGACTAACTAAAAGCCCTATCACTTTGACAGTTCATCCCAAAACAATCCCCACCCTCACCACCCCAGAAAAAAATTATATATATATACATATTCTTTTTACATTTACATTGTTTAGAAAGCAAGTTTCATAAGTTTCTATAAATACCCAGTTTGTTAATTAGTTCACATCTGTGTAGTCATGTCATCCAATCCAATTTCTTAGTAGTACGGGGACCTATATATATATATATATATGAAGGAGAGTGGAATGAACAAGAAGTCTCTATGTGAGAACTCAATGAAGATGGTAACCAACGTTGTCAAGTTATCATCTCTCTCAATTGCCAAAATAGGCCTGGGAATTACCAGAAACTCAGATGCTGCTGCTAATTATACCAAAAATCGACCACTGATGAGCAGATCAAACTCAAAGCCCGTCTCTTTCCAGCCAGTGCTTGAAGCAAATAATGGATCTTTACATGAAATTACT
>QLOD02000013.1:33782056-33798187 GCA_003260245.2 Sideroxylon spinosum | reverse complement strand
TGGCAAAAGCAACAGTCTAATTTTCAATGTAATAAGCTCCATTACAGACAAATTTTAACTGATCTTCAGAATGTGGTTGCTATGAGGAGCACCTCGAGCTTGGGCCAGACGAGAGTTTTTCTGAGTTGTCCCTAGGAGGGGTTCTAGATAATTTATGTATGGCGTTTAACAAAAAAAATAAAAATAATAATCACTTGTGGCATTCGAGGCATTTAGAATTGTGTCTCCAGGGAGGGATCCCATTGAAGATGCAATTATTCCCCGTCTGCCAAATACTGCAGCAGAGATTTATAACAGATGAGAGGATTTGATCTTTTGAGGGAGTTTTTCAGGTTATGACATTTTGAGGAGTTTTTCTCCAAATTAACTAGAGTGTCTTCCAGCCAACTTGCAAAAGATATGATCTTGGATGGGTCTACCTTGTAAGTGAGATTACAACCAAACCAGACTCCTCTGATCCAAGGGCATCGGAAGAAAACATGTTCAACGGATTAAGCTTCAATGTGATAGACTAGGCATTTTTGAAACATCTCTTTGTAACTAGATTAGAATTGGTTGGGAGAAAATTTTTGCAAGCTTTCCACACATACTAAAATTTAAAAAATTTGAAATTATCTCCAGAAGTTACAAAAAAATTTACAAATGTTTTCCAAATGCATAGAAAGTTATAATTTGTGACTTTTGATACAAATTTACAAAAGTTTATAAAAATTTTATTTACCACATAAAGTCCAAATGTGGTGGATAAAGCTTTAATTTTCAGTTGGGAATCAAACAGGACTCCTAGGGATTTCTTTAACTTGCTACATATTAATTTTTTTTCTCTTTATCTTTTCCTTCTCCCCCCCTTTTTTAATTTTGTTGGGATATTAGATTTCATCCATAGACTAAACTTTTAGACTATTCCATATTAGGTTACTTTTTTATTATTAGAATATTTCTTATTATTTTCTACTAGGTTAATTAAGTAAGTAGATAATTGATTGATTTATATATATATATACTTTCTATACTTATACCCTCTTGCGAGCTTATGCAGAAGCCTCTTTTTCACTATTGTACTATACATTGAAAATAATCAAAAATTCTATTCTCTTCCACCTTTATTTTAACAGAAATAAAGCCCTATTTTTTGTTACTCAAAATATATCATGTACCAATAAGTGATGAAACGAAAATTTAAATAATAATAGTTACATCTGTTAAAACTTAGATGCACAATTACACTACTAGAAATAAAAGTTTCAGTATTGACAAAAAAATTAATCATAGTATAAAAATTTATCACCATAAAAATACATTTATAATTAATAAAATTTTGTGTCATCATAATCATAATTTCGGCAGTAAATATATTTTGTAATTAAAAATTATCTAAGTTAAATATTCCACCACTAAAATATAGTTGAATCATTTTTCTTCACTAATAATTTTACCACTAAATTCATAATGTTTTAGTAATGAAAAGTAGTGCACTCATTTGGTGGCAAAATAATAATAATTATTATTATAGTATAGTAACTAAATTTTGTAATAATTACAAACACACACATATATATATCAATAATTTTTTTTTTTTTTTTTAACATTTAGTGATGAATTGTTTCATCACTAAAATTTTTATGAACTTTGCGGTGTATCAGTTATACGTTGCGCCAGGGGAGAAAGAAAAGAAAAGAAAAGAAAAGAAAATTAAGAAATTAAATAACACAAAATGAAATCAGAGAACCATTGATTAGTGAAAGCAAAAGAGGAAAAACTGGACTAAAGAAGAAAATGTATAAACTGCTAAAACCAGCAAAGTACATTATCTCATAAACTGATCATAATTATTAACGAAAAGACAACATTAAAAAATACACACGCACACACGCAAATATATATATTTTATATATGCTGATAGCTACTACTTTTTGAGTACATTAGGAAGAGGAATTATGGGAGGAGGGGGAGGAGGAAGTATACAGAGGCTTTGGATGCTTCATTTGAACTATCATATTGATTCTTCTCATGGACCCTTCTAACATAATCCTCGGCGTTCTTCTCTTCTTCACTAGTAATTACATGTAAAGATCCATTATTTGCTTCAAGCACTGGCAAGAAAGAGACGGGCTTTGAGTTTGATCTGCTTATCAGTGGTCCATTTTTGGTATAATTAGCACCAACATCTGGGTTTCTGGTAATTCCCAGACTCATCTTGGCAATTGAGAGAGTTGATAACTTGACAACGTTTGTTACCATCTTCATTGAGTTCTCACAGAGAGACTTCTTGTTGATTCTACCCTCTTTTTTCATATATATATGTGTATATATTTAAGTTCCAGTACTTCTAAGAAATTGAATTGGATGAGATGACCACACAGATACGAATTAATTCACAAATTGGGTATTATAGAAGCTTAAGAAACTTACTTTCTAAGCAAGATGAGTGTAAACAGAATATATATCTATCAAATATAGAAGAGTGGTGTTTTATTATTCATTGATAGGATGAATGTCCCATGTAGCGTTAGTAGGTTTGGTTGGACGTCCGGAAATGAAGGTTACGTATCTTTGACACGGGTAAAGGCTAGCACAAATATATTTATGGGGTGGTGGGGGTCGGGATTGGTTTGATACAAACTGCCAAAGTGATGCGGGTTTTTAGTTAGTCGTGTGGATCCTTTATTTCCTCACAGAACAGAATGAGGATTTTTCCTTCTTATTAGAGGACTACAATAATTTAATGTTAAGGGATCGAACATATCCTACTAGTCACATATATGTATTTACATCTTCCACACATAATGTTCAACGATAATATTACTTAATCTTGCTATATGAGTGTTGTACCTATAGAAGTTCCCAAATAAGATTAATTTTTTCATCTATTAATTTAGAACTCGGCACATATGTGATGTGTGTGAATACTTTTTTTTTTGTCTTAATAATCAACAAAATTATTAAAAAAAAAAAAAAACAAGAAGTCTCTCAAATAGTAAATAATAAATAGTTAGGTTTATTGAAGTAAATAATACATAATTAAAGAGTATTAGAAGAAAATAAAAAAGTTACGAAATTCGTAGATAATTAAAGGGTATTTAAGGTAGATAAAAATATAAATAGATAAAATTATTTAATCGTGTCACAGTTATGAAAAAATTACTTTTTAATGCCATTAAAGTATAAGAAGTTTTAAGAAATTAAAGGGTATTTAAGATAAATAAAATTATATTGGTAGTTATAGGAAATTAGATGATATTATAAAAATAAAAAGGAAAAGCTTCAACCAAAAAATGAAATATCAAAAAAAGATTTCATCAAACCTTGGTGTTTATCTTATAAATGATAATAATATGTTTATGGACAGAGTCAAGATTTCACCAAACCTTGGTATTTGTCTCATAAATTATAATAATATAAATATATATATGGATGGAGTCAAAAATGGGATCAAATTAGTTGGGGCTAGCACTTATAGGGAGAAAGATGGGTCAACCTTTTATAGCCCTACCCTTATATACCTCCTTGCTTGGTGGATAGAGTTGTCAAACGTGCGTGTCGTGCCATTCAACATCCATGCCAATCGTGTTTCGTGTCGTACCGTGCTGTATCTTGTTTACTTCATCGTGTCATGGTGTACTGTGCCGTATCGTGCTTTAGCCGTTCCATGTCGGGCTATTTTTCTTTATTGTGCCGTGTCGAGCCGTGCCTTTTTAAATCATGTTGTGTCGTGTCGTGCTAATTAATTAATTCGTACGGTGCCATGCCAGCCTGTTAAGTTAAATAGGTGCAAAACTCATGCAATTTTTGAAAAAAATATAACTCTTTGGGCATTAAATCCCTCAAATCTCATTATGTGACTATTCCCAACCAAAACTCAACATTGTCTTTAATATGAGAACCATGAAATACAAGTGGGTTCGTAGTAAGCAAAAGATAACATGATAAGAATGAATGAATGATTTAAGCAAAATAATAACACCAAGATCAATCATGCACCCTGAAAATAGCACCCGATAGATAACCAAACACCCTCCAACTAGTTTCCAGAGCACTCCCATTAACAACAGCACAAAAATCCAAGTGCGAAGAATAGAAAAGCGAGAAAGAGAGGGTGGATATTACCTCCGAGTATCCTTATTAGTTATGCACAGACCTAAAAAACAAACTTGAAAATAAAAAGAACAGGTAAAAAAAAAAAAAAGAAACAAGAGTTAGTGATGAAAAAGAAAAAAAAAATATAAAACTTAGGAAATGGAATTGCAACTGTGCCGTGCCGTGCTTTAATCATGTCTCGTGTCCCGTCTCATTTCGTGCCGTGCCCTTTAGACCGTGTTATCCCGTGCCGTGATGTCACAACTCCTGTGCCATATCCGTGTCGTGCCGGGTCAATTCGTGCAAATGTGCCGAAACATGCCCACTTAGACCGTGTTGGGTCGTACCGTGCCAAGATTTTATCGTGGCAAATGTGTGCCATGCCATCTTCGAACGTGTCATGTCCGTGCTGACCCGACCCGTTTAACACCTCTACTCGTGGACATCCTGTACTAATTCCCCTCTCCCAAAAAAAAAAAAAAAAGGATTCCATTTATATCTTCTCGAGTACCATCTAAACATGGAAAAGAGTGACATAAAATAGACAGGCGACTTGCCAGCACGTTCTTGATCCCATTATACATAATTATAAGTGAAGCATATAATGTGTATCAAGATTGCAAAGTTGTTCATCTAATTAAATTAGACAGCCAGTGAACCAATATTGCCCTGCAAGGTACAATAAACATTTCTACACATTCTTTTTTATTTTATTTTAAGAAGAGTATGTAAAGGTGCTCTTCAAATATAGAGAAACATTAGAACATTTTTTTATTATTGGGAATGATTTTAAGAAATTGATATAGATTGATCCCAAAAAAAAAAAAAAAGAAATTGATATAGAAAGTTAAAAATTATCCATTTATATTTGATTTTAAGGAAACCCTCGAGAGGAGCTTACGCAAACTAAACCATAGAGAGAAAAAAAGGAGAGAGACCAGGCATTACCGAGTTCTCATACCATCGTTGTTAGGATGAGACAAGGAGAATTTAGATGTCCTAAAATTTACCACCGACACTAAATCCTTCTCAATTACCACATGCTTGGAGGCATAGGATTATTGGTTACCAAAATAAGCATTAAACAAAGCCACAACACAATTCCATCCATCAGGTCAAGCAATCCCATCATACGAAACAGGCATGGCATAAGAATCCAAATAAGCAACTTTACGATCAAGATTGATTTCAATTGTGAAGTGCATTCCAATTGATATAACCAAAACATTCTCATCTTTACAAAATAAGCGCAATAGACAAACGATGCTCTGAACCCTCAAAACTAACACATGAAATCAGAAATTTACAACTCTATACCAAAACAAATTTTCCCTCAAAAAATGACAAACCCAAGATAATTTAGAGAGAAAAAAACCCACATCTGTTGATAAAAGGATACAACACTCCTATACCTCCCAATCATAAGCACCCGAAAAAATTGGCCAATGATGATATCTGATACACAAATGAATGGAAAACCATCAGCTAATACACAGCCCACAAACTGACAGAGAAGCCCAAGAAAAATGGCCCTTCCTAACTTGGTCTCAAGACTACTATGATACAGTTACCAAATTTAACTCAAGTGGCCTCAAGGCTCCCTGGACAATCTCTTGAACTGTTCGATTACGTCGGCAAACCTCTGACAGCTCTTCAATAGGAACCGTCAGGGCATTAATATCAGCCCCCGATGCCACATCTGACAATGCTTGCAAAAATCTCGAACGTTCCACCTCTGTTACGGCTGTTGATGGAATAAGCGAAACACTATCCTTGGCCCATTCCAAAGCTCTGATCCCATACGCTCGGGTTAGTGATATTAGTGCATAGATAATCTGAACCAAAAAAAAAAAAAAAGAGGCCTATGATGTCTCAACTATGACAAAGATAATCACATACAAACTAAAGGTACGTATGATTTTAACTTCCTCCTGCTGAATAGTCAGGTAAATGTATATCATGTTTTCTAAAAACAAACGAACAAAATAAATAGAAACGAAACTTCTACCGTTTCCAGTCGAGAACTTGGCAGTGCTCCAGTTAAAGAAGCAACCAAAATTCTGGTGATGGTAGCACCTCGAGGCATAATTACATTATCCCTGATAGGTAAATATGTTCCCCCTTCACTAGAGTTTGTTAGGTCAAATATATCTGATAAGAAAGTCAAAATAGAGTTGGAGGCCTCTCTGCAAGGAAATACAAGAACATAGTAGTCAAAAAAGATCCACCATTTTTTAAATCACAGAATGACGATATGCACAATCAGATGCAACTCAATTGTATCTCAAGTTGCATCTGATTGTATGAGAGAGAGAGAGAGAGAGAGAGGTCACCTATGCTGTACTGTGATTCCAATCATGGAACAATCTACTAATGATGGAAATACTGCCGAAGGGAAAAACAATTGAGGACAATAGCGAATGCACCTCGATGCCAACAGAAAACAATCATCCGCTATGTCTGGTCTCGAAGTGAAGTCCTAAAGAGCAGATTCCTCATATTAAGTCAACATAAATAATTGAAACTCTAGGAAGAAGAGGCCAAGCACTAGTAGTTGAAGCCATACCTGAATTTTTGTAAGCATGCATATAGTGTGGCTGAAGAGTATCTCAATTAAGATTTTTAAATAGTCTGCACAAGATGGATCAGACCCGAATATCTGCACCACAAACCATTGGTTGCTCAAAACAAAAATATAGATAAATAAACATTTTAAATTTCAGAGAGAAAAGTACACCTTGATAACTTCACTGGAGAGATAAAGGAAACATGGTTGGTGGTGTTGTTGATATAGACTTTGTATCTCCTCTAGCATAGCTCCAATTGTAATTCCCATGAACCTTTTAGAAGTTCTCACCTAAACATCAAGAGATCAGCATCACTAGAAAGAAACAAAAACCAGTGTGATGTATAGAATCACCAATGGATAACATCCACATTTCCCTCGAACTTAAACAATACAAAAAATTAGCTACACATCTAGGTCCAGTAACAATTGAACAAGATTAATGATGCATCAATGCAAGCTTTCTTATTTTAATGAGCAACCAAAAAGGAATTTCAAGCACAAGTTTAAATGCACCCAAGTTGCAATTTGGAATGGGTTATTGAACATAACTTTATCAGCGAAGAAGGATTAATGGGTGGAATCATACATGAAGATTTCTATATCAAAGAATTTATTTGATGAATGGAAATTGAGTATTGAATTTTCTCCCTTCCTTCTTGGTTTCTTTCTTTCTCTCGTAATTCTCTTCTTCTTTCAATCCCTCTCTTCACCCTTTTATTCTCTCTTTATTTCGTTCTCGCTTCCCTATCATGCGCCAATTAGGCTTACCTGGAGGTCAACTCGATATCAACCCAAGGAACAAACACCACTTTACTGTAGGACAACCAATCCCAACTTCTACCTTGCACAGTCCAATCTCAACCTCTTTGAGTTTGGATTGTTTTACGGTAGGTACAGTCCAATTCAAGTTCACAGCTTTAAATCTGACTATCAAAGGACAATTTTCAAGCTATGAAAGTCTGGAGACTGAAAATTTTCTACATTTGTTTTTCATTATATTAACAAGTTTATTTGACAAATTTGCATATTTTTATCAGTGAAGATGATTGTTGAGCAAACTCACAGCATTTTTGCAAGCTCGACAAAGAGATTCCATTGTCCGCATGTCCCATGCGCGACTGCAAGATAACCATTTTAAAGCGCAGATGAGCCAACAGTTGAATATCAAGTATACAAGCTTGATGGAACATCAGGCAAAAGCTTATTGGGGCAGTGATCTACAAATCCTTACAGATCAAAGATGGCTTTGAATATGGGCCAAAGCCTCTGAATTGCATCTGCAACAGCTTCAGGGTGATTGACATATCTACAGATGATTTAACTTGACCAATTGAGAATAAAATTGATGGGTTAAGGAAACGGATTAAACAGAGGAAAACAAACCATACCTAAATATATTTGCAAGTCGATCAATATGAACTGTTAACTCACGAGCCAATGTTTGACCCAATACTACAGGACCTTGATTAATAATTTCCTGGTTGTTGACCACATAATTGCTGTATTATCCAAAAGAGGTTCAATTCAAAATTTAAATTGGAAAAGAGACTAACCTGTAAAGGTGTAACAGCAGGCAAGCATAAAACCTCAAGAGCTTTTTTAGCGTGATCTGAAGGAAGTTCTGAAATAACCACGCTGCAGGAAGATTTGGAGGAATCAAATGTGAGGACTCTATTATACACCAATAGACTAAAACATCTTCAAGAAAACAAGATTACCTTAAAGCTTCAACCAGATGCAACGAGTCCTCAGCACAGAGCTTAAAGGTACCTTCCCCAATAATGGCCCTTCGGTATATGTGGAAAAGGCCATCTAAGGATCCACAAAGTTTTTTCCCACAATCTACAAAAATAATAAAGAAGCTCACTCCAAAATTTTCACAAGAAAAAGACCATGCTGTTCCCATACAACTAGCTAGTGATTGTAGCAAGAATGCCAAATTGGCAACTAGTGACTAGTAAATGTGTTGATGCAGATCTGAACAAAATGATTGTAACAGCATCCCCCCTTTAATCAATACAAATTATTTGAATTCTATATATATGTTTGAACTTTCTTGAGGGCAGATTAAACTAATTCTGTGTAATTCTAATACATTAAAACACTTAAAAACTTGAAGCTATGTATTTGACAGATTTAAGTTTCCTTTTTCAAGGTTACAAGAAACCTTGAAGAACTTGCTCATAGTCAAATCTGGACCTTTTGAATAAACAAGTTGAGAACAGTACAAGAGCTCATTATGAAATTCAAATGAGTCAAATGTTTTAAACGGAGAAAAATGAAGCCAAGGAAAATATAAAACCTTTAACTTGTGTATGATCACATGCATAACTGGTCCATATGGATAACTCAAGTTGGAACAATCAAAAGACAGCTTAGTGACAAAACAAAATAATCGTGCAAATTAATTAGGAAGCTTGAGTCTATACCAATACAGATAAGTTTAAAAGCCGAAGCAGCTGCTGCTGCAGAATCTTCAGATGTACTCATACCACCCACAAGAATATCTATGAGTGAAGGCAAGAATGAGAGTCCACTAGGTGCAGCATCAAGCCATTTTGAATAAGCTCCAATTGTGGAGCACACTGTGAAAGAAAGACTATTCATTAGTTTACCACAATCGAAAAAAGACTGCTATTAAGGGCCATAATTGGTGGGGTTTTAGGACATGAAACAAATGCAAATCTTCGTCAAAGGGGGTAACCTAAAGTAACAGCTTTTCATTCCAAGAAGGAAAATGAATATCATCATAACAGTAAGTAACATAGGATAAATTACCAGTAGTCAGAAGTTGGGGTTGATGAGGAAGTTTTGGAAGAAAAGACATAACCTGTGTAAACAAACAAAACAAGTCAAATATCAAGTTGCAGACAAAAAGACTATAGAATCACAGAATTAGAAACCCAGGAACCAACTTAGCCAGAAACTATACAAGTTAAATACATTTGATGTTACATAAAATGCCAGAAAATTATGTAAAAATAGGAAACAGGAAATATCATCCACAGGAAAGTTAAAGTGGCAATGCACCGCCGTAGGGGAAAAAATCATGTGGCAGCTTCATGTCTTAGCTGGAGAAATTTGGAGGACATTCAGACCTGGGGCATTACTTCAGCTTCTGTGACCGAAACATAATCTGATACAGCCCGGATACAATATAGAGCAGCCTCTGCTGGACGCCAATCACTATGCTCATCATTTCCACATCTACCTACAGCCTGAGATAATAATTTTATCAGAAAATGTTCAGATTTTGCTCACAGAATTCACATGAAGCAATTTTCAGTACAATGCCTTGATCCATTAATTTTGGCAACTCAACACATTAGGCTCACTTTGGATTTAAATCAAGCCCAACCAACTTCTAAATGACATTTGAAAGACCCTCATTTTATAATGGCCAAGGCACTGAAACTTACGCATTCAAGCAATGTGGGACAAATTAAACTTCTTTAATGTTCACCAACACACCCTCCCTCTCCCTAAGTGGTTATCACCCAAAAAAATAAAAAATAAAATAAAAAACCTAAAAATTCATAACTATTATACAAATAATTTTTGAAAATTATTATTCATGACCACTTTTTTGTATAAATAGAAATATAATTCATGACCACAATACATATATGTTGTAAATAAAAAATGTAAAACAAAGATGAATAATTTAGTTTCAAGAAGGGGAAGGAGAACAAGCCCTTGACCTGCAACAGGTCGGGGAGAATTTATTCAATCACATAGTTTGGGCTCCTAGAATATGGCGCCCTTGGGGAGGTCCGATTTTCAAAGGATTGATAGAAACTACCAATCCAATTGTGATAAACTAATACTCGGCCTAACACGATTTATCTCAAACTACAAAGAAATAAATTTGAATTACGTATAATATTGGGGAACAAGTCTAGATTAAGCAATTTCAAACACCATGAGAATTTCAAACTAAAAATTTCAAGATAAATATTTCTTCAAATTGATTTGCATTATGAAAACCAATTTAAAGCAACAAACAAAATAATTTCACACCTCAACAAGCTTCATGTAAAGAATCTTCAAGGTTGCTTCACCTCCTAAAACCAACGCTGCATCAATCAAGACATCCGCAACATCTAGCAAAATTACATAGTTTATTAATGTTCAGAAAGGCTGAATGCCAGGGAATCCCAAATAAATAAAAAGTGAACATTCATAAGACTCGAAAAGTTACCACATATCACGTAAGATTAATAATGAAATACAGAAGGCTTAGAAATATAGGGGAGAAAATCCAACCATATGGGATGGAAGAAATCCCATTTTCAGAAGGGGGAAGGATCCCCTCCCTAAATCCCCTTTGCCTTTGTCACCACACATGATTAAATACATTGGGTTCTGTTAATGTACGTAACAAAATAATGTAGTATTAATAGAGGGAATGAACAGTCACCCTTTACTATGTATAGAACTCACACACCTAAATTCAGTAGGGGTGCACAATTCTCCCAATTGTCTTGTCTCTTTACAGGTTGAAAAGACAGTAAACCACATGAAAGGTCAACCATCTGCTACTTTACAGAATAATGTGCCAAAAAAGGCCACACGCACAAGCAGCTATAAACTTCGAAGCTCACATTATGCTGAAGCTAGCACACCTATATAATATCTCTAAGAATACTTCAGCAAACAGTTTGCATTTAATATTTAAAGCTTGATATTTATATCTGCTGAGGCTTGTCATGCATTGTGTTAATGGGAAACACAAATTCAAAACATTATTTGTTGGGGCATGAAAGAAGGAAAAATAAATAATAAATAGCATGGAAATTATGAAATACAGTAAAAATCAACAAGAACTTTTTTTCCAAATCTCTGAGGGGGCATAAAAATCAGTCAACGAATTATTCACTAAAAGGATGAGTAGAGATG
Source organism: Sideroxylon spinosum (assembly GCA_003260245.2). Lineage (NCBI taxonomy): Eukaryota > Viridiplantae > Streptophyta > Magnoliopsida > Ericales > Sapotaceae > Sideroxylon > Sideroxylon spinosum. The sequence goes on along the minus strand of QLOD02000013.1, from coordinate 33,786,642 downwards.
CCTTTATATAATTTCTCTCTCACTATCGTCACATTCATCTTATAAGAGTATTGCTTTTCAACGGTCCAACACTCTTGTAACCTAAAACGTGGTTGGCCTTATAATTGTCTTATAACATTTTTCACCTTAATAGATATTCTACGGTCACATAAAATAGTTTTCCAATTTAACCAACCTACTTGAATCCCATGGATGACATCATCTTCAAAATCCCATCATTTGCAAAGATAATTGATCCAAGATACCGAAAATGATCACATTTTGGCACTTCTGATACTCAATTTAACTATGATGTCATACGTAGATTTAATTTCATTAAAATTGCAGCGTGTATAATATGTTTTAGTCTGTCTTACTATAAATATTTGGACTCTAAAGTGTGTCTTGATAGGTCTAACTTATGAGTGATGATTAACCCCAGACCTTGTCTCATCTATTAATAAAACATCAACTGTGAACAGCATATGTGAAGTGATTTCATCTTACATATGCTCGGTAAACTCGGTCATAATTAAAGTGAAAATACACGAGACAAAAATGATCATTGGTGCAAACCCATTGTAACCAAACCAAACCAAGCCTTTTCTCACTAGCTGGGGTCGGCTGCAAACCCATACTAATTGCAGAATTGTTTGTATTAGTACCAATAGCTAGCGACTCATACATGTCCTTATCACTTGAACATATTTCATAGCTACTCTTTTTGTTTCCAATGTACTCTAAAGAAATTTCTCTTGAAATCGTATCATATATTTTCTCTAAAGCAATAATAAGTAATGTGAAGATCTTTCTTATTCTCTCTATATTTTTTCATCAATATTCTTATTAGAAAAATTGCTTCCATAGTCGATCTACCAAACTAAAATACCAAATTAGTTCTATGTTACCGTAGCCTCAGTCACTCTTTCCCAAAGTTCTACAATGACTCTCATAAACTTAACAGCCGACAGTCATTACAAACTTAGATATCCACTTCTTTTTTGATAGGTAGGCACTAAAATACTTTTCCTCAATTCGATAGGCATCTTATCAGTATGCTAGATCCTGTTAAACAATTTTGTTAACCAAGTTATTCCATCATCCCTTGGAAACTTACAATATTCAATCAGAATACCATCAAGACCAGTAGATTTTCCTGTGTTCATATTTTTCATAGCCTCTTCTACAAACTTGATCCCCACGTATAAAACTAGCATTTATGTACTACTAAAATCTCCCTAATTCTCATGACAACTATTACCACCTTTCCTTATATCCTCTTCTTTTACCAAAAACTCTTTGGTTCTCATTTTTTATACACTTAAATCTGATGCAAGCCATTACTTTTCTTTTATTTATTCTAGCAAACTTAAAGATATCTTTCTACAATCTAAAATTAATTAATTTAATAAAACAGTTTAGGAATATTGAACTTTGTCACGTCTTTGCATGGCATCTAAAGAGAAATGGCAACCTAGTGCACCAGGCTACTGCATTATGGAGCCTAGGGAGAGCGAGAGTAAGTTATAAGCAGTCTTTCCTCTGCAAGCAAAGAGACTGATTATAAGGTTCAAACTCTTAATCCCTAAGAGCAACCTTTTTTTATTTTTTTGAAACTACTTAATCCCTAAGAGCAAGCTTACTGATACTCCAAACCACCCTCCATGGAATTTAAAGAAAAGAAACATTCAACATAACTTTGAAGAATTTGTTAAGACTGTTTTTGGCCAAAAAATAATTTATCCCATATTGTCTGCTTAATCAATACCATATCTAGTTTGCTTGAAATCCTTAAGATCCTCCTTTGAAAGGTCTGCATAATCTTCAGGATATTGAACTCTAAAGCTAACCTGCAAGGGGAAGACGGAGAAACAATTGAGCCACAATTCCCTGGAACTAATTACAAATATCAAAATATTGCATAGCTTTACCCCGGTTAAGAAGGTTATTTGTTAACTGTTTTCCTTTTCCTTGACTAAAATATCCCATTAAATTTTGCAACTAAGAAAATGAATTAAGTTCACTTGTTCAGAAAGAAAACCATCCCTTGGCTAAAAACCATCATCGGAGAGGGAAAAAGATAGCAAGAAAGAAGGAAATCCATTTTCTTATACTCCCCAGATGCTCAAAACTCCTTATCACAGACAACGAAAACAGATGAGATTTCTTTCAACATTACTGGAAAATTAACCATACCCAGGAAAGTAATTTTACTCTTATTACATACAGAAAATTTAAAAAAATGGATTTTGTACCATTAGCCATTAAGCAACTTCCATGAAACAGATGACCACAGAATATGATTAAATAACATAGAAGAAATGTTTAAAGCTGCTACTAGCATTCGATGAGAAATTCTGCAAGAAGACTCACCAGGGAAACAAGTGATTCATACGAGGAACGAAAAACCATCAACCTCCGATTTCTCTCTGCTTCTATCGATGCTTCATTGCCAAATGATACATAGGAGTCCCTGGGAGATTAAACTCGTCACATCCAGAAATTTTCATTTATCACCTACTGAATTTAGAATTACAGAAGGGGTTACCGTTCAATCAAGTAAATCTGAAGATTGTGCCAGAAGTTGAACGTCATAGAAGCAATATCATATTCAGGGTGCGAAGCAACTTCCAACAATGCGTGCACCATCAACATGGATTCATCAGATCCTGGAAAAAATGTAGTTTTGACCAAAGATGGAACTACATTAGAGACTGCAAAAGGTTCAAAGTTCTACACAAGGCCAGGCTAAAGAAATACTTGCACCCGACCATACTACATAGTAATCTGGAGCACAAGGCATGCCACAGATTTTAAAAAGAGGCTTCAAAAAAAGAAAAGACATACCACTTGCAATCAATTCGAGATACGAATCACCCATGTCAGCAAACAAGCGAGCAATGGCCTTCACATCTTCCTCATCCTGAAAGCAAACAGAAAGCACAATAATAATAAAAAATTCAGTCCAAGATTGATCAAAAGGCCCCCCCCCCCAAAAAATAAAAAATAAAAATAAATGGTAGTATTTCCCCCAAAGATTGTAAACTTCATACTAATATGATACATGAAATTCAATACTAAATGAAATTTGCAATTAAGAAAGAAAAATTAAGGAATAAATTTGTCTTAAAAAAAAAAAAAAAAGACAAACAAACAAACAAACAAACAAGACAAAATAAACAACAGCAAGCAACAATGAAGGAGCACATTGCAATCCATTAAAATTCCAACTAGAAAGTGAGCTGCTGATGCATGAGATTTTCACACTACTAATAGTGGGTGTCAGATATTGTAAGCCAATGACAGAATCAGAATGGTGAAGAACAGTTCTAGCACTTGAGCCAAAACAGGCAAATAAGTAAAGTAACAAAATTAAAATTCCAAATAAAGTCAGAGGGTGAAGACCAGTTCTAGCACTACAAAAAATACTACAGAATTAATACGTGTAAATAATAAATCTGTCTATCTCCTCCCTGAAAATCAAATGCCATAAAAGGCAACTACAGCCCAACCATCCACACATAGTAATAATAACAATGGAACTATAATTTTATTAGAATTAGCTAGCACTAACTTATGCAATTTGGAGTAGGATGGGAGGGGGGTTCCTCCACCATTATAACAGAGAAGTATTCATCCCGATGATTGGCCACCAGGCATTCAAAAAAAAGGAAAATGTAACAGCCAAAACAATACCTTTGAAGAATCTCTAAGCTGCGCCTTGAGATTCATAACTTGAGGCACAATTACTTGAACTAAGGGCAGCTGTCTAGAAACACCGCCTGAGTTTCGTGCTGCTGTATAGTGTATCAATTCAGAAATTACTGCAAAAAAATCATTGAAGCAAATAGTTTATTAAAATCAAGTCAAAAATATCATTTGTAACAGAATATTCATCTAGTACAGGAGAAATTAGAGTCACTCTCCACATATATTAAAACAAAAAAAAAAAAAGCATTCCCCTGTACGTGAGATAGAAGTATCACAAAAATAATTCCATCAAAAGATGCATCATCTAAAGTGAGAAAATTGACATCTTTGGGTACGTGGGCCACATCAGCAAGACCAAGGCTGTGTCAACACCAGGAAAGGTCTCCAGCGCCATACATCCGTGGGAGGACACAGCCTTCCAAGGAAGATTCATGTGATGGATCCCCGCAGGAGGACCCACCTGCAACCAGCACTACACTCAGAGTATCATAGGACCTTTCCTAGATCTGGAGCAAGGTCCAGCAATTTCTCTTACAGGAATCTCAACTCATTCACTTTGTCGGATCATTAGGGACCAGTGGTTTGGTGGATAGAATCAAGGTATCTCTCGAGACTCTGTCCACTGGTCTACAGAGAGATCAACAGGAGGTGTCCTAACCATACACGGTTGTACCAACAAAGGGCTAAATCCCCGCTAAGTGCATACAGTGCCTTGATCCATGGCCAAAGGCCTCTCAACCTATATATATATACACCCATCTCCTTTGCAAATGGATCACCATCATTTATTACCACCAGAATTATCCTTCTTATGGCTCTCTCTCTCTCTCTCTCTCTCTATTACTTCAAACTGCCATTCTCACCCCGCTAGCTTTTGGGGACCCCGCCATAGATGA
>QLOD02000013.1:33765445-33779494 GCA_003260245.2 Sideroxylon spinosum | reverse complement strand
TAGAAACTAATAAAATTAAATATTTTATGAAAATAAAAAAATTAATAATTATAAACAAAACTGCATTATCAAACACAATTTCAGTTTTCATTTTAGAAAAAAAAAACAACAGAAAACACAAAACAGAAAACGGAAACAGAAAAACAATAACAAAAAAACGACAGCGTTGTCAAACGGGCCCTAAATAAAGAAATGTACAAATATGCTACACAAATCACCAATCAAAACTCCAAAAAAAATTGACTAAAAAGATAACTTCATAAAAAGCCGCAAGATTTAAAAAAAAAAAAAAAAAAACACACACACACACACACACAAAAGCTTTGTTTGGAGAGTTGGGAGAATCAGATTTGTTGAGTGACCCTTAATTTCCTTAAAAGTAAGAGCCATGGCCAGCCCATACAAGGGCAATTCAACGATAAGATCTCTACCAATTTAAACCCTTCAACATTACTTAGACTCCTGATTTGGTGGAGTGGTTCGCGACCTCTAGGAGAATTTGGGTGACCATAGGATTGAAGACATTCCCCTTGGGTCCTGGTTGAATAAAATCCCTCCACCTTGAATAAGACGGTTAGTCTCTCGACTTTCCCTGGGATCGTCTTTTGGCTTTCTTTTGTCGTTCTCTATTTAAGTTACGTTTTTAAGTTGCTTCTAATCATAGTATGATGAAGATTAATAGAATATGACGAGTGTAACAGCTTAAAAATAATTTCCCTCCTCCCTCATTCCCCCCCGGGTGCTAGTTTTTAGTCTTTCTTGGCTTCCCTCTCTCTTCTCTATTTCTCTCTTAATTGAATTCTCCTCTTACTTGATTTCTCTTCTCCTGTGTAATTGTCCCGCATCAACATCAGAGCCGAAAATCTTAGTTTTCCGAACCTTCATCACTCTTCATAAGTTGAAGACCCAAAATTTGCTATAATAAAAGCCCTAGCCATTGTTTGAAGCCTATTCCAGTCGTTCTAGCAGTTCTAAAACTACTAGTGATTGCAATAGAGCGGGTTTGGGAATCTCTTTATTGTCCTCATGTAGCATTATTCGTGCCTATCTCCGTTAGGGAATGAAATCCTCTCCCCCTCCCCATCCCTCTACATAAATGTTGGTTCCCCATTCCCGCTCCGCGTCAAAAACAAAATTTATTAATATCATAATTAACATATTATATAATATAATATACATAAAAATATTAATTAATATATAAATGAGTATTTAAACAGGCACAAGTCTAGGTCGAGACAACCATCCCAGTTAGAAAATTTTTTAAAATACTCATACCTGGTGGATACCTGCACTATCAACCCCATTCGGGGAGGGTATAGAGATACCATTGGCGGGAATAGGATAGCCATCCTATCCAACGTTAGTCAAAACTTTACCCTATGATTGTTAGCAGGATTTGACAAGGGATCATTTCATTTTTTAGAACAAATAGAACTAGTTGGGTACGTAGAGGTGATGAATCTAACCTTTGCTTCGACGTTTAGCAAGGTATGTCAGTTGAGTGTCAAAACCAAATGGTGGCTGTTTTTCTTTGGCTTATTGAACCAGCGTATGCCTATATCTCCTTTGATGACTCCTGGTAGAGAACGCCTAAATTTCCCACTCTAGATTGAAGGGATTTGGGGATGGACATAGAACCCGCCTATCTAGAGTGTTAGAAAAATAAATTAATGGTTCTCTTTTCTATTTATTATTCCCCGATCATGGAAAGCAATCTTGACTAGCACAAGGATCTTGTCACAACAACTTTCAATACGAAAGAAGACAATGAGTTTACAAAGGCTTCAAGTTATGCACAAAAATTTTTATGGTAAGAGACTATGATCCAACTACTTGATATAATGATCTATTAAATCATGTCATGATGCAATCATATCACATCCCAACTGGGGATGTGTATCCCTAGACTTTCATGGTTTTGTTTTTATATTCATAATGATACCATAAGCGCTTTAGGGCATGCCTGACATTCAATCAATGAAATCGAGTTTCATTTCAGCCAGTGAGAATTGATGGGGACATCTTCCCCTGGTGACCATTGGGTTAAAAACACTCCCATTGGACAGAGACTTTTATCTACCCTAGGTTTGTCTCTTGGCTTGCCTTTTGTTTTCTGTTTAAATACTTCTTGAATGTTGCTTATCAAACTACGATGATGAATTAAATATGAATGACTATGATGAATAAGATGTGAGGTAGTGCCCCCCCCCTCCTCTCTTTACTTGATTTCTACTTTGTCTCGCATCAAGACTAGTCCCACGTTCGGTACGGATACCTCTAGAAATAAAATAAAAAAAAATGTAAGAGCCAGAGCCAAAATAATGCATCTAAGCTATTGACACTTCCATTTGTACCAACTGGTTTCTTGCCAACTAAACCATATATCCCTCCAGAAAATTTTACATATACAATCTTTTCTTAAACAAATAAATAAAGGAAGATCAAAAGCAAAAACTTTCAACACCAAAAAAAAAAAAAAAAAAAAAAATGCCCAACATATAGAAACGCTTAAAAACTAAAAGCCATAAACTTTCGTGTTTCAAGATCTCCACAGGATTTTTGTCCAATTCATTGCATTATTCAAATAAGTGTAGCCTTCAACATAGCAACATCCACTTACACTGATCACTCTTAACATCTATGGAGGAACTACTAAAATTAGAAAGCGCCAGTGAATTAGATTTGATCACAAACAAGCAATGATCCAAATGTTTTGGAAGCAAGGTCTATTTTATAAGATCTCGGAAAACATTCTCTCTCTCTCTCTCTCCCCCCCCCCTCTTCTCTTGACGGGCATCTCAGAAGCCATTCTCTTACTCATCAGAAAGCAAATAGATTATGTCAAGCGAAATATGGTCTGTTTGACAGAGTATGATCCAAAACTAAATGGTATGCTCAGAAGTAACAACCTATTGTCATCCTGTGCTATGTAGGCAACACAGCTGGCAATCCAAAAGCAGTTTCATACTGGGTAAAGACATTTGTTCAAGGGATAATGTTAACAGCCAGAAAATATTCATAGCTAATAACAGAAACTAACAAAACTACTACCAAATATTTCCATTTCAAGAAGAAGTGAATTAAAATAAATAAATAAACACAAACAGAAATACAAACCTATGCCTAAGCCGAAGCCAAGAAGAAAATGCCTCAAGAACCTGCCATTTAAATATAGAAACCAAATTTATCAAATTATAGAAGTTCTCGATTCAAATATTTTTACAATATAAAAAAATCCAGAAAATAACTGGACCCCAAGAAACTATACTCATACAGACAAAGACGGAGAATATGCACTAAATGGACAAACTAGAGCAACAATATCAACAAAACAAGCAGTGAAATAAATATAAGCATTTAGATAATATCCCCTATAGCTTTAATTTGCATCTTAAATGCTCATGATATAATCACTAAGTTCCATATAAAAGACACCATTTGGTAATCAGAAATGAAAGAGAAAAAAAAAAAAAGGGCAGCCATATTGTACCTTCAGCAACACGATTCCACTAGAAATAATTCCACACACACCGCATGAGGAAAATAGCTTATCTACCTTTTTTTTTGTAACTTCTCGTTCACGAAATATCCTTTCTGGAAAAGAAGATTGACATGCCACTACAGTAGCTAATTCCTTCAAATGCTTATTTGCTGATGATGATTGTGAAGGTTAATTAGTTAAATCTTCAATGAGGCCAATAATTGAAGCAAGGCTGTAAATGAGCCACGTAGTGGGTTGTTTAACATGTTTCAAAATATGTTCAAGATTCACTTGTTCAAGTTTCAATTCATTCTAAAACAAACTTCAAGCAAGCCAATCAGAAGTCAAGTTTTACTAGATTTTTTTTTCCTTTTTTTTTTTTTTTTTTTTTTTTTTTTTTTTTTTTTTTTTTTTTTTTGGGGGGGGGGGGGGGGAATGGCAATTAGCTTGGCTTCTTTTACCCTTATTGAGCTAAGTTCAACTTGAGAGTTGGGAGAGCTCATCCAGATGTGCTTGGCTTCTTTTACCGTTAATGAGTTCCAAAATGTGTTCAAGCTTGCATTGATTACATAAGAGCTCATCTGGAACAAGCCCACCATGAGTCAAGCTTGATTAGTAGATTTAATGAGTGCGGAAACGTGTTCAAGCTTGCATTGATTACATAAGAGCTCATCCGGATCGAGCCCTCCATGAGTCAAGCTTGATTAGTTAGATCTACTACCCTAAGTTCAAGAGATCTGCTTGCCTTATATCTCAAACAATTCAACCTCTGTAAAACTCAAAAGCATACTTAGCAAGTGGGATGTAATGACAAATCAAAATCTAGATACATAAACACAAACTCCAAGACAGAAAAACGCTGCATCAAGGTAAGCAACAAAGAAGAGCTCCCACCTGCTCCTTAAGTTCATTGATATTCAGACAAGCTGTCAAGATGTTGAGAGCAACCTCAATTGCAGAGGCAAGTTCTTTCTCAAAGTGACGGCGTCTATCAGGACGAGCTGCTATCTTGTAATTAAATGCTTCCTGAAATTGAAAATAAAATAGCCATTTGAAATTTCCACAAAATACAGAATTTACACTAATTAAGGTCAAAAGCATCTCATCATGAGGTAATGTTATGAAATAATGTAAACAAAAGTATAATGCATTTAATGCCGTGTACAAATTTTAACCATTCATCTATTCTACTGGAGCCAATGAACACACATATAATGCACACGTGCAAATATACAGCATACGCATGTAGAGATCCCCACCAAAAAAAAAAAAAAAGGCTTTCTGCTACTAGAAGTAGGAAAACCTGGAACACCCAAAATAACAGATAAATTATGTAAACAGTCAAGAGTAAGAGGGTAATGTTAAATTTCTGTAACTATAATTAGATTACATGTCAAATATTCAAATTACCAGATGACACAATATCTTGATTTCCAGTGCATCTTCCAAGACTCAACCAGAGACATGGAGCTTTTAATAAGGCCAACAGAGGAAAAAACAACAAAACAAAAACAAATCAATGTAGCTCATACCTGGGACAAAGGCTTGTTGAACTAAGATATGATAAACGACATCAGGGCCGGCCCTTTAACACGGCAACTGAGACTCTCGCCCTAGCCCCACTTTTTTTATCAAGGCCCATTTTTTAAATGCTAAGAAGCATGGATATGGATACAAATACAGGTCAGAGTTACCAGGACATGATTCGTTATGATACATGATATGGGAACATGGTCCGGTACTTTCTTCGGTGCGCAATATGGAGGGAGTAAGCTTAGTTGGAGCCCTATTTCAGGTGGCGGTTCATTTATGGGTGGGTCATTCATATATGTATATAGTTTGGGAAAGTTTCAATGGTAATTAGAAGAAAAAAGTAAAATAAAATGCAATTCTAATAATTTATAACATAATCTCAATAAATAGTCAAATTTAAAATTCCAAATATCAAAGCAAATAAAATAAAACAAAAGATAAAACCAATACAATATTCCAATAAGTAAATAAACTACTATTTCATTCTCTCTTTCATTTCCTTGTTTTTTCTCTATACTACAGAGTTGTAGATCAAATTTTTTATTGAAATCACCATATTTTATGATTCGTATCGCAAATGAATCATGATTGGAATCGCATAACCCAGAATAGTGATTCCATATGGGGGTGAGAGATCCTGGTAACTATGATACAGGTAAAAACACAAGATGCAAATAACTTCTGAGTTATTAATTGAAAATGTATCCATTTCTTTGAAAGTGATTTTTATATATTTTGGCCTCGAATGAATACCAAAATTACATAATGACCCCTGAAAAAGTTTTAAATATAACATTTGATGTCCCTCTTGTATCTTTGCAGAAAAATAAATAAAATAATTATACACATCCCGCCGTGTTAGTGTCCGATACAAATACAATATGAGTGCAACACCTATTTTGGAGTCTTCTTGCTTCTTAGTTTAGATCTAATGGGGTGTGTTACTTAATAATTCACAAGAATATTTTTTCAATTAAATAATTATTTGATTTTTGCACTTCTAAACTTCCAAAGAGTCATTATCCCATAAATTTAGCATTTAATCTCTACATCAGTAGAGTGCTTCTCAAAAGTTCTCACACTGAATAACGCCTCTTGAGATTATTATCAACGAATAATTTATGATAATTATTTTTTTATTTAACATATAAATAAAAATGCCCATTTTAATATTTTGCTTTAAGCCTCAAAAAAGGTCGGACCGGCCCAAAACAACATACAGCAGAATCTATGTTAGGTTGTATTTGATTAGGACTCATACAAAAAAACGAACATAAATTATTTAAAATTTACTAAAGGCCACCCATTCAAGTAGAATATAAGTATGTTAAATATGCATGATGTCATGTCACATAAGTAAAGACTCGTGAACAACTAAAATATCTATTATCTACATGTATTATATTTAACTATAAAAATAGCTGAAAAGACAACCTTGGCTTCAGCATATACACGTATAACAGGTCATCACACCAAGCCAGATTGAATATGGGTGCCAAAATTGGAATCGAAGATAGTATTAGATAGAAACATATTGCCAGCATTGTTGGAGCATTTGCAAGACAAATAAAAACAAGGATGCGCCTTACAAACATTCTTTTTTTGTGGATAAGTAGGCTTCTTTCAAACATATTATGATATAAAAAGCCATTCATCAATGTTTTTCTGTCCGATTTCATTTCAAAATTAGTTTTAAAATGCATGCATGTCACAACATAGCCTGACACATTAGTCACATCACAAGTACATAATCTCTTAAAGTTAGTGATTTTGTTGCAAAAGGAACTTCCGATACACTGTCAAGTCCACAAGACACGTAACAGAATAATAGCAATAGAGTTCTACTAGGAGCCTGAACAGACCATTGATTTCACAATCTTAAAAAATATATATACAGATAGCAAATTAAACAGTTCCTTTATAAGCAACTAGTTTGTGTCACCTCAGGCAAAACTCTGAGCAGCTCAAGGAAACTAGGTATGCATTCGGGATGAGAATTCATCTCATCTCTAAGCCAATTCACAATACCACCATCACCCCAATCTTTTGCAGGGACATGAACAGCCAATGCAGCCACCGCAAGGCTAATCTACAAAATGACAATTTTTAGCACAGAATTCTTCATTTGATATTGTGCACATGTGGTCCTGGGAGCATATGATTTGTATGAGAAAACCATAATACCTGGGTTCTAACTTTAGGGGGGCCTTTCTGGAAAGTTTTCAACAAGCTCTGCATTTAAAACCACCACGCAATGAAAGCCGGCATTCAGTAAAGAAATACTTCTGCATCACATATATGAGTGAAAATATGCAGGCACTTCCAGAAAGAGAGCTTTCCATGCGAATGCGATAAACAGAAGAGAGAAGCAGACAAAAATCTCATTTGACATTAACAAGAGTCGAAAATTAGGGCCAGAAGGGTGGGAAGGAGTGATGAACTTGTTTCTCAGGAAACTTTTTCCAAAAAGAGATGCACCACCATATGAAAAAACACATGACCTTCATACAGAATAGTAAACAGCAGAGTCTAGTATATTTTCATCTTGCAAAACAGTTGCTCAAGATGTTGGGATTTAAAACTAAAACTGACCATGACTCGTAATCTTCTGTAACCCCTGGCACATTTTCTTAGTTGTTGTGAAAGAATACTACCATCAGTTTATCACGAAGGGAGGGATGGAAAAACTGATTTGTTTATATGAAACGAATTATGCAAAACATAGCTTTCAATTTCCATCAATAATGGGATAAAATAACCCTTTCAGTTAGCAACATGTCAATTAAAAGGCTCCCAAATAAAAAATAAAATTAGTGACAAAACTACACCAATAAATCATATGATATGTAACTTCAAATTCTGGACCAAAAATTGCACAAGTATAGTCGTATAAATACTTGGGAAAAAAAAAAAGTCAAAATACAGCTCTACTCCGTTGGGGTTAAGCATAAAATTGAAGTGCCTGCCTCAAGTTTGATTTGTGAAACAGAACTCCTCATGGTCTATACTAAAATGTAAATGTTAGTTTTTCCATCCAAACTAAGGGTTTTTAAAAATATTATCAAAATGCCTGCCTCAAAATTAACTTGTGCCACTGAACCTCCCTATGTGGACTGCCAAAATATTCAAACAAATTTAAGCAATCTCCAGGTTTTTTAGGTAAAATTACAAAGAGTAAATTACCATGTCAAAAAATATAGACTAATATTGAGAAACATAATCTTTGTACCAAAAATTGATAAAAGTCAGGAAAGGTTAAGTGTGTAATTTGCTTTAAATATTTTTATATTTCATATAATTTCTGAATGAATAATGTTCCTTGTTTTTATATACATATTGTGTGAATATATACACAAAAGTAAAAGAGAATGGGATAAGTTAAAGAGAAAACAAATGATATATTTGAAGTTTTACAGAGAACAATTAATTTAGCTGATAAAATTAACAGTCACATTTTGGTAATCACCATGGAGGGGCTTAGTGTCACAAGTTAATTTTGAGCAGGCATTTTGATTATTTTTATCAACAACCCTTAGTTTGGATGGAAAAACATTTACATATTAGCATAGACCATCGGGTTAGTGTCACAATTTAAAAATTAAACTTGAAGGAGGCAATTTGATTTTAGGTTTAGTACTTCACCCAAAAGAAAAATAGAAGTATAAACACTCACTTACATTTAAAGAATCCCGTAATGGGCGAAAAGCCTCAGAAGGTAACTCTTCAAAATCTCGTTGTACCTATAAATCAGATGCAAAACACACTATAAACTGTGAAAAGAAAAAGAAAGTCGCTTTTATTTGACGTTTTTTTTTTCCAGCGGGGAAAGAGGGGGCTCATACTACAGGAACAGGTCAAATAGGTGGAATCTGGTAGAAAACACACAAGCACAACGAATAAGAACATTACCTTGCTTCTGAGGGTCTGGGAGCAAAAAATTAGAGTTTCTTGATTGCTACTAGCATCATGAAGTAAATTATCAGCGACCTAAACAAGCGATAACATAATAGTAAACCCCGTTAAACAGAAAAGAAAGAGAAACACAGAGCCCAAACTAACTTGACAAGAACAAAATCAAATAGCACAACAAAATGATTTATCACGTAAGCACATCCAACAGAATGGTTCATATATATTTTTTTTGAAAAACAGAATGGTTCATATACTAGTATTAAAAACAAAGCACAAAGAAATATATGCATATCACAAAGGAGATCAAGCCGATCTTATGACATTGGCTACACCTTATAAAAAATATTTTTGAGGGATTTTTATAACACACCCACACACGTATTTAAAAATTAAGGAAATGAACATTCAAGTAGCACACAATTGATGGTCTTTTTTTTTTTTTTTTTTGGGGGGGGGGGGGGGGGGGGGGGGGGGAAGCAGAAGCGGAGAGATCTTTGACAAATGAGGAAATTAGAATTCAAGAAGTAGCACACAATTGAGGATCTTTTTAATTATAAAGGCCAATTGAGGATCTTTGCTCCATTAGAGTGGTTTTTTGTGCAGTTAGGAACAAATATAAGCCTAAACCAAATCAAACTAAGCCTTTTTCCACTAGGTGGGGTTGGTTATATGGATTTTAACAACACCAATCAAATCTGTTTAGAGCCATATTCTCCATTAGATCTATATAGGCAAGATCATGTTTAATATTTTTTTTTCCAACTTCTCTTGGGTCTCCCTCTCCTACTTCTGGCAATCTCCATGCTTTCACACCTTTGGACAGGTACCTCCGTTGGACGCCTTCTAACATGGCCGAACCATCTTAATCGATTTTCTCTCATTTTCTCTTCAATCGGTGTTATTCCTACTATGCCCTAATCTCCTTGTTCCTAACCCTACCTCTCCTTGTGATCCAGCATATCCATCTTAGCATTCTCATCTCTGCAACTGTCATCTTCTAAACATGATTATGATTTACTATCCAACACTCTGATCCATATAATAACACTGTCTTATCGTCATATTATAATACCTTCTTTTCAACTTAAGGGGGACTTTCCGATCACACAAGACCGTTGAAACACTCCTCCACTTGGTCCACCCGACCTCAATCCTATGACTTACATCAGTATTAATTCCTCCATCCTGTTGCACCATAGATCTAAGGTACCTAAAGTTTTCTTGCTCTACAATCTTTTGTGTGCCCAAACTAATTTCTATACTACCAGTTGTCCTATTTTGACTAAACTTGCATTACATGGATTCCGTTTTGCATCGACTTAGCCTAAACCCTTTTTGTCTCTAACATTTCCCACCACAATTCTAGTGTAACATTTACTCCTTATCTCGTCTCATCTACTAAAACAATGTCATATGCAAATAGCAAACACCACGGCACCTCATCCTAAATATATCTTGTAATCTCATTCATAACTAAGGCAAACAAGTACAAGCTTAACACTGGCCCTTGGTGTAGATCAATCGTGATAGGAAACTCCATAGTCTCTCCGTCAGTCATCCGTCTAGATGTCAAGGCTCTATTATACATGCCCTTTATCATCTCAATATATGCGACACACGCTCCTTTCTTTTCCAATACTTTCCATAGAATCTCCCTAGGAACCCCGTCATAGGCATTCTCCAAATCAATGAACACCATATATAAATCTTTTTGACCTTCTCTATACTGTTTCATTAACCTCCTCAAGAGAAAGATAGCCTCCATGGTTGATCTCCTTGGCATGAAACCAAATTGATTCTCTGAAACGTTTGTTGCCCTTCTTAATCTTCTCTCAATAACTTTCTCCCATAATTTCATCATATGGCTCATCAATACAATCTCACGGTAGTTCGCACAGTTCTGAATATCCCTTTTGTTCTTGTATAAGGGTATTTACTTGACAGGATTTATTTGACAAGGAACCTATATTCTGAAATTCAAACCCCCCATTCCCATCTTTGGCATCGTGTCACGCCATAGCAAAAGTTTATGCCACCGCTCATAGCAATTCTAACATTATTAGCTTTCATTAGAACCATTTTGTAACTTGTGGATAATCAATTCTCCAACACATGGCACCGGAGCAACCTTTGCCTAGCCCTGTGGCACCCTAAAATGGGATAATCCTAAACATGATTGAGGAGTCTCCAAATATGCATATCTCCACATATGAATTTCTATCAAGCTTAGTGTCCCTATAATTGGTTTCAATGAGCTTTAACCTAGACTTAGGGCAAGGTCTAATGACTCCAAAGTGGTTCTCCTCCGATGGGTCATTTTCCTCCAAATGGGACTACTTCAAGCTTGTGGATTGGTGGTTGGAAGCAAGGTCTCACTGGTTGGCTAAGCTAGACTTCAAAAGCTGGGCCCCTGTAAATAGGAGGTCTTCCTCTCTTCTCCATGTTGATCATCTCCCTACCTTAAGCTCTGGTTGGCTGTTCTCTCTATCTCCTCACTCCAAATTGCCATAATTCTCACATTCACTGCCTACAAGTCTTCCTAACCCTGCTTGACATTATTGCCAAATGGTCAAAACCACCCAAGCCCCTGCTATCAGCCCATGTAACTCAAACTAATGCAAAGTGAGCAAATTACCAATCAAAACCAAATTTCCAACACTAATTCTCCACAGCTCATTGTGCCAGGTTGACAAGTACAACCCATTTTGCAAATGAAGATACAATTATACAAATATATGTCAAAGGGTTCATCTTTCATATGAGATGTCATGGCTGGAATGTCTCGTAGAGAAAACCACGCTTGAATTCACAAATGCCAAAAAGATTTGCCTAAACCAAAAATAATAATAATAATAATTTGTAAAATTAAAAGTATGGAAGAACCAGCTGAACTAGCTCTCAAAGTTTAGAAATTTCATCTTAAAATTGTCATTTTGGATATAGATTCAAGAAACTTCAATTCCCCACTTGATTAAGTTGACTGCTAACGTGGGGTTCATCCACGTATAAGCTTATTCAAAACTGTCTCCATTCACATGTATTTTTCCCAATTCATCTCCTTGTAGCAGGATCTATAAATGGACAATCTTGGAAAACAAAGACTGAGATTTTTTTTGTCAATTAATGCTCCGTGAAAACCACTCAAACTAATTAGAGCTACGCCATACCATAAAAATTTGCATAAAGTAACTTACTCGCTAGAGACAGAAATTTGTAGATTAAAAATGACAAGAAAACTATCGTTGCTCCAGATAACAAGCGGATAGAATGTTAAGCAAGAGATAGATGACAACCTTGTCGATTCGCACAAAAAGAGTAATTAATGGACCTTCATAAGGAGGTGAACAAATATATTATCAAAAGGATCCTCTTTGTCGCTAATGAATATAACATTGAAGCAAATTATTCATTCTCCATAAACTCCATAGTACACTATAGTTTGGAGTGATAAAAAAATGAGATAAAATGTGGATGCATAATGCGTGTAGTGAGATAAAAAGTAAATAGGTTTTGGAGGTTATTGGAGGTTGTTGGAAGATTTTGGCACACCAAACAGTGCCTATATATCTAAGACAAAAAGAGAGAGATGCATATCAGTCAAACTTCCAAAGCCCAAAAATAAAAAAACCCACCAAGTCATTTTGCCTAGTACAGCTTGTCTATTACGATCCATTCACAAATCTAACAAAACGCAGCTACTGACAAATCACCATTCTCCTAAAGAAGATGAGTTAACATATGTCCAGCAAGAGTCTGTCATTTAGAGTAGCCACTAAATGAAGCATAATTATAACTTATCAAATAATTACTAAAATCACTACAGAGTTAGACCTACCAACTTCGGTTTTTTGTTGGCTAATTGACATGTTTCTGGATGATCATAATCGAAACCACTCACAAAATGATTAATCCAACAAATGCAAGATCTCTATCTGGTCACTTGGGAAACCAACAGGTACAAAATAATGTCAAAATTCAAATTTTATTTGCTTTTCTCCTTCAACAACTTTTCGCAACCAAAAGAAAAGAACCATTACCCAGTACGAGCCTGGCCAATGTGTGCGGGCAGCAGGGGGACAGATGCATAAAAACCTAATCTTTAGCTATATTTGCAAAAGTAACTGCCAAGAACTCAAAAGAACCCGACAATCTGAATTCAATTCACCCAACATTCGGCATTCACTCATACAAACACAACCAAAACTTAGGACACTGAGCAGTACAAAACCTCGCCTTCATCACAACACCAATCCGAAAACTGCTCCAAGCATAAGTAGATTAAATCATACGTGTGCGAGTCGGAACAAACTGAATCGACATCGATCGATGAGAGCAAAGCATAAACAAGTCGATTGAAATTGAAAGAAAACAAACAAATGAGTAAAGATTAGAAAGATGTACCTGCCAAGCATCGAGAGTGCGCTGGAACTCCTGAAGCCACCGATCGGCTTGCATGCGAACTGCATCATCGGGGTGGTGGTAGAGTGCGTTTAGGGCTTCTTTCACTGTGTTCTGGAGCTCCATAAGCCCACGAATCACCAAACGGAGAAGCGAATTCGAGAATGGAAATTGAAATCGAAATCTATATAAATAAATATATAGATACAGGTGTATCTATCTATCTATCCCTATCTCTCTCTATCTATCTACTGTATATGCGCACGATTCGATATGCACAGTAGAAAAGAGTTTCCTTCGCCTGTGATTTCTGTCTTTCGTTTTCGTTTTCTTTTTTCAAATTAATCTGTCTAAAATTTTTTTTGACTCGAGGGTTTTTGTTTTGGCGCCCCAGTAAAGGGGCCGCAATCGATTATTGACGGCTGTTAACTGAAAATCACAGCCGTCCGATTGATGACTTTGCAATTACCAATTCTGTATTGCCAGGTCATCTACAGTGAGAGGTTAGGGTAAGTTTTTATATAAATAATATTAAGTAATTTATAATTTTTTTTTTTTGAAATCAGGGTAATTTATCCTTTATCCCAATGGATAAAAAAAAAAAAACGATTTTTTCTGGTTTAAAAATCAGCCTAAAATGTTTTTTGGCAATTTGAGTTATAATACAAAATCGATAAAATTAATTAAATTTATTTCTCACTACTTAAAATTAATTTAAGAATTTT
>QLOD02000013.1:33660746-33672031 GCA_003260245.2 Sideroxylon spinosum | reverse complement strand
TACTAACTAAAAATACCAAACAGAGCCTACGTGTTGTTTTACACAATAATTAATCAAGAAAATAAAATAATGTATATATATTCATGAAACAAGTTACACTTTATGTTTGATACAAAATTTTACTATTTCTCAGTCGGTTATGGTCACACAATTTATTTTTTCACAACTTTTTCAAATACAATATAAAAATAATATCTTTGACTAGTCAAATTAAATGTGCTAAAATTTGTACCAAAATATGAACCGTTGGAATAGTAGTGATTTCGGGTAAATTCCATTTCTAAAATTCAAATAAGATTTTCCAGAATGAAGTAGTCTCATAATTCTCCATTAACACAGTCAATTAAGGAAACTGAATGCTTTATTGAATATTTACAAACATCAATCATTGTGGGACAGGATTGAAGAATTAATCTCACTCACCTCCCATACAAGCATGGATCGGTTGTCGATCGATAGAAATATCCCCCCGTGATTGAAGCCGATCCTGTGTTCCCGTTTACTTCAGAGTGATTGTATCCCATCACAGGGAGAATTGGACTTGTGGAATTCAGAGATGTATTCCCTCCAGGAGACTCCGGAGGGGTGTAAGGAAAAGGGCCCTCGTAGGCACGCCAGCCATAGTTCCCAGCCTTGGTGATGACATTCACTTCTTCATATTGATTCTGTATAAGATAGAAAAAATCATTGTAAAGTCATTCATACAGCATATACTTGGAACCCATTTGATCATAAGGATTGGTAACTCAACATGTAAATATATAAATAAAATAGTAGAGATTGTCTGTACAGAGTTTTAGTTACCTCTCCAACATCAGCGCACATGAAATAAGAAGGCCTCTCTGAATCGAAACTGCAGCGCCAAGGATTTCTTAATCCCGAGGCCCATATTTCAGGCTGCATTTCTTTGTTTTCAGCATATGGATTGTCTTTAGGAATAGAGTAGTTTCCCCAGCGACCAAGCTGACTAATTTCTTCAGCACCTGCAGACGCATCGCAAGCCACAAATGTGATAAAAGTATTCTGAAAGTAAAAAAAAAAAACTGAGGGAAGCAAATAACATCCGAAAATTTTAAGCTTTCTTGTTGGTTCTGAGCCCTTTATGTTGGTATGATGAGTTTAGGATCGATGTGAAGAAAATTCTAAGTTACTGCAAAAACTTGACTTACAAGATTTGGAGAGAAACTCACTCTTTTTTTTTTCTCACTCTAACACCTCTATATTGCTCTGAAAATTGCCACATATTGAACTGATTGCAACCCTTCTATTTATAGGCAAAATCTAATGCTAAAAAAAAAAAAACAAAATACAAGTTGCAAACTAATTATAACAAAATCTTGCAAAATATCAACAATGGTGGCTTATTGGCTGTTAAAATTGATTTTGAGGATTGCAAATTATCTTCTCAAGTATGCCGTTAAAACCAGGATTTTATTTGATGTTTGCAAATTAGGAAATTGGAATCGGAATTGAAAGTCTCTTAACTACTCATGCTTTGCTATAAATGGGTAATGATTATTATCTCTTTTAACATAAATTGCATCACTCTTAGTGTTAATTTATTTTTATTTTTTTATGTCATTTTTCAAGGAAATGGGATATTGGATACCAGAGATGACTGGATTTAAGGATTGTTCATGTCATGGTAAATAAATAAGCTAGAAGAGCAGGTAGATTCTTTCTTGAAGCCAGGCAATTGCCACACTGGAGATCAAAAATTTCCTAATTTACAACATTTGAAGACAAGTAAGAAGGCAGATTTCAACGTATCGATGAACATGCAGGTGAATGCTTATGCTTACCTGGAATGGTATTAACATCAAGTCTCATAATCTTTCCGAGCAATGATTTCTTGTTCTGGGCAAAATTGTAAGGATCACCCGTACTTCCACCATCCCCCATCATGAAGTATAAATACCCATCAGACGGTCCAAAAAGCATCTGTCCCCCGTGATGAGATGTAAACGGAAGGCCCATGGTAAATATCCTTCTCACTTCTGCAGGTTTTGCACTTGTTGCCTGGAGACCATCAAGATTCAATCATAATCAGAGTAAAAAATAACAAAACAGAAAACTACCACAGTTCTCAAAGAATATGTATACCAGGGAAGGCTGGGATGCTGTATCATTAACAGTGTACTCAGCGATAACACTTTGGTATTGGCAGGGATGTGCACCATCATCTTTGCCTAGATTTGAAGGATCACAATTCACATCCGAGTTACACGAACATCTCCCAGTGCATCCAGGCCACTTACCCTTGTCGCAATTGAAAGAAGCAAAGAAACGACCATTTTGAGGGAAGTGTGGATGAAACGCGATGCCCATCATCCCAAATTTAGTATCAAAATGAACTTCATCAGTCAGGTCTAGAAAAGGATTTGACTCGTCGATCTCCAACATTCCTCCGGATCCCTCTTTGGGAATGGTTGCCAACCAAATCTTGCCTTGCTGGTTGGTGAAAAAGGCACGATTAGAGCCATCGGGATGGGCAGCCATATCGAGGTAAGAACCAGTCCCTATTTTCTCAAGACACATGCCACTTGGAGGACTCGGAGTTTCAGAGCTGTTCAAGGTAACAGGCAATCCATCGAAACATAAGGATTCATCCGAGGAAGCTCCTCCACCAAATGCATCACAAAAGTCAGTTCTTGACTGCCAAAAATCAGTCAGTTTGGAGGAATTGGAAGTAGCTGGCTGTCCTGCTTGGCCTTCTAATGAAGAGGCGAAGGGTGAATTTGTTATAGTGACATTTTGACATGTATCCCACACTTTAGCACAAAAGTTGTCTGTTGCTTGGTTAGTTTGAGAGGAATTTGATGAAACAGTGGAGCTGCAGAGTACAGGAACTGGAAGGAGAATAGAATCAACTCTAAATAGTTCTGCTGAGAATTGATCACATCTCTGTAAACCAGCAAGACAGCAACGTCAAGAGCTGTAAAGTTCTGTTGAATGCATAAGATGGAAGAATAACAAAACCAATGCTCTTTTGGAAGATCATTGCGATATCACAAATGTTTAGCTATGCATTGGCCTCGTAATGAATGAACTTTTCCGGAACTTATTTAGGGTAATTTCAGATGGAATACTTCGAATATTATTTCTGACATTAAAAGCAAATCTCTTACAAACGCATTGGTTTTTTTTTTTTTTTTAATATTAATGAAATGTTCATTTAAATCTCTTTCTACTGGTCTATTCAGAAACTTGAATTCTTTAAATCTTCATTAGCTTATGAAAGAAGAGAGAGAAACGGAGGAGAAAATGGAAGGGAAAAAAGCCAGAATCATGTCAAAAATCTTAAATATTCTGTCTCAACCATCTTGTTGGGTATGGATGACTCTTGTAAATAATTTACTGGTTTCAAGGATTGGAATAAAAGAAGGTTCAAGGTTTGGGGAATTCCTGCTAGTTCAAAATCCTCAAAAGAATCTTGATGAAAATCATCCCTGATTCATCAACTATATATTTTGAAGAATCCTCCACAAGGCAATTTAATTTTTTAACCCCGTTGATGTGTTAGCTAAAGAATCAAAAGGACTAAATGACTATAAAATTATGAAAGAGTAAGCATATGCATACATCACCATAATTTTATCTACTGTAATTACTAACGTTTTATATGTTGAAGAAATTTTACTAAGTCCTAGGTCATGAGCAAAATCACAGTATCTCTTGAATAAGAAGAAAACTGAATGCTAATTTTGACATCAAATAGGCTACAAAAATCAGATCAACATCAATCACCCAAGCAATTCATCAATCAAAAAGTTGAAACAAAAATAAGCAATTTCAATTTCCACCCTCACATAGAGATAAATAAATCTAAACTCTCACCGAACAGAGAATGGATTTAAGAAGAGAAGCACAGCCTTCATCAGAGATATTCATTGCTTCATGCTGCTTCTGTAAAGTCAAATCTTCTGTAGAGTTGCAGCAGACATTTCCATTCGAGGGACAGAACAGCAGGGGGGTTTCTGGGGTAAAGGGTGCCCCTGTACCATACAAGGAGGCAATGAAAAAGTCAGTTCAGAATTCCAATAAAAAGGGTAACTCAATGCAAAGATTTCCATATTGCGAGGTCTAAAGAGAGTCAGACGTAGACAGTCTTCTTTCTGCAAGTAAAAGGATATAGTTCAAACCCCGGACCCTATATCACCGCTGAATCAGCCAAGACTGCAGTGGCTGATTCTAATAGAGAAATGACATAAAGCACTAAAACCATAAAAAATGGACTGTTATGATTGAAATAAAAGGGGGCATATTGAAACCTACTAGAATCAGTGCATAAAGGATGTGAAGAGGAAGGATTGAAAAGCAGCAGCATATTGCAAAAGAGGAGGGCAAAAACTGTTCTACCCATAGCATCAAAGTGAGCAAAGCAGACAATACAACCACTCTTTTCTCTAATCATGTAGAGGTTTTAGATATAACCCCGTTCTTCAATAGCATTGGATGACTAAAGAGAGACAAATATAATTTCCACATACTAAAAGCTTTCTGGGTTTGAGACATTCTTGCCACTACCAACCCTTGAAAATAAGATTTCTCTCTCTTGCAAGAGCAGTTGACATTTGTTTTTTTGTAATTTGAGTTGAGGCACCAGAGTGGGAATTCTAGAGGGTTGACTTCACGAAAATTTTACTATAAAACAATTGGTTGTGGAGAGCGAATCCAGTATTTTGTTCAGAAAATCTTTCAATGTGTCTTGTGCCCACGTTCATTGCCCCCCTATGTCTTCAATTTCATTCAAACCTTACATTGAATCAATATACAACCCCAAAACAGAAATTCAGTTTCAAATATGAAAGCAACCCAATTGAACTAACATCGGAAAAAGGTTTAAAAAAACCAGCAATTCTACGGCAATGATGACATCAGTTCATTGGAAATTTAGAACATATAATATAAGAGATCAGTGAGTTTTGTGTAAATGTAGGGTGCTTCTAGATAAAAAGGCCTGTCCTCACATCCCATCGTTAAGGTCAGACAATCTTTTATAACACAGCAATTGCACACAATGCATTTCAGCATATGCTTTTTGTGTCTGAAGGGATTTTGGTGAGTGAAACAAGACAAATAGACATTCCCCTTGCATAGTCTGTTTCATCAGCTTATATCAAAGACGACTAGTAAGTTAAACATACAAGGATTTGGATTAGTGAAGATCAAAAATTCAGATAAGCCAAATGAATAAAGCAAAGTGATTACATTTATTTATTTATTTTTATACGTGGAGTGCTAGCACACTTTAGTAATGAGATTGATAAGCGAATACAATTGCAAATGCTCCTAGCGAGCTTTAAACCCTTGTTATTCACTTTCAGATACATCCCTACAGCTAACCATTAGGGTCGAACTTAGGATGGAGCCAGAAAATTTTGTTACCATGAGCATTAATTATCAAACACATAAATGATTGGTGTGATACCATGAAAAGAATAAAAAAGAAAATTTTGACTATTGAAAAGAAGTCCGAGAGGGGAAAAAAGTCAAAGTTAGATTAAATATTTTTTTAGTTATATTGAATAAACTAATTACAATTGCATTGATATTATTGAGTTAAAATTTATTTTTTCATTACATGTCAGTATTGGGCTAATTTTTTTTTTCTTGGATGGGTACAATTAGTATTAAATTAATTTTTTTTTCTTTTCTTGAGTAGTAAAATAAAGTACAGAAGATAATATTAAAAAAAAATAGCATAATTTTTTTTTTTTTTTTAAGGATGGACATGTGGGCTTAAGTTGGCTCTGCCCTGGGATTATGCTTCCAAGTTTTGAAAAAACAAGTCTGTATGCATAGTATATGATAATTATAGTAATATTATTTTTTTCAAATATAACCACCTTACTCCTTTTACTTCGGTCATTAATAACATATTAAACCTTAGGCCTGGGTTATTAATAAGATATGAGACTTAATTCATGAGTTGAACCATTAATAATTTAACCTAATCAATCCAATAATTTTTAAGTAAGTACCGAGCTTTATATATTTGCTTGATTATTTAAACTCATATCCATTAATTTATATTATTTGTTGAAAACTCTCAAATAGACTATTTGATTCTGAAATTGCAGATTCTGAGATTGCATTTTTGAGATTAAGAGAGAAATATTAAAATTTATAGGAATTGAATCCGCCATAATAAATTCCTGATTTCGTCCCTGACTCCCTGCCCATGGCAAAATAACATCATTTAGATTTTAACTTCAACTATGTCAGTTTAATTTTGTTCAATTGTTGTATAAAAGTTTGCATCATAGTTACCGGCTACTCTCAACCCCTTATGAAATCGCAATTTAAATTGTGCTATTTTAATCGTAATTTATTTTGTGATCCAAATTGTTAAAAATGACTACAAAAAAAATGAAAAAAGACAAGAAAAAAATGAATGAAACATTAATAATTTATTTACGGATTAAAATATTAAATTTGTTTTATCTTTTATCATATTTCATTTTTTAATATTAAAATTTTAGAATTTAGATTATCTATTGAGATTATAATTATATTATGCATTATTTAACTAGTTTAATTCCTATTGAAATTATTTTAAATTATATGTGAATATATATATATATATATATCTTTAAATGAACTGCGAAAAGAAATAATTATCCAACTAAGCCTATCCTCCATTCGTCATATCCCCAAAAAAATAAAAATAAATAAATAAGAATAATACGAATCTGGTATCCGTAAGCGTCAAGTACACCGAGACTAACCATATCCCAAATAACAATGACTGGAATACCTCAGGTCTTACGTAAAACCGTTGATTAATAAAAGTTTTGGCTGGTTTGTAATAGATTTCAGTAATTTATAAACGGTTACCTCATCCTTGAGGTAATATATATTATACTAAGGTGTCTTGCGTCTAAAGGCACGGCTGATCCACTAGTCCCCCTCTCTTTTCTCTGCAAGCCAAATCTCAACCATTCATTTTTTTTTTCAAATGAATCTCAACTATTAAGTTGAGATATAAATATCATATCAAGTGAGTAAAATTGTTATACAGATATATTAAAATCAATTCCTTAAATTGTATTTGAATCTTATCAAAGTTGAATAAACTAAACGAGTTGACCGCTGTGCTCTCAAAATTTGGTTGGAATGCCTCCTCCCCAAATTCACTTTCAAAAAGCAATTTGTTAGACATATATATATAGATATAATTAATAAATTTAATCAATTTACTTATAAATTCATTCACATTTATGGATAAAGACAAAATCTGATATGCTTTAGGTGTAAAAAAATCAAGGATTAGCTTTTCTTGAAATTTTATTTAAGGACTTAAGTTTTTTTTTTTTTTAATCTTTTTAACAATTAAGGACATTATCTTTTAATCAACTTTAATTTAAAGTGTCAGCATTATTTTGCTTTTACATGTTTTATTAAATGGTCATTGAAATCCGATTTTGTAATTAATTAAAAATTATAACTTTAATTATTAAAAAATTATATTTTAAACTAAAATTCCAAACAAAATATTACTCAAAATTAATTCAACTCAACCTAGAAATTGATTCACTTTATATATATTTAAATGACAACAGACTTTCCTCTCATTTCGCAAGACATGGGTTCAATTCTAGTCAACTATTTTTATAGTGTAGTCAGAAAAATCACTAAAAAGATATCCTTTTAGGGCAATTGCAGCTCCCTTCTCTCAGGGGTCTCCCTTTAATCTAATCAGACATCACTCTTAAAACTAGCCGTTATATAATCATTGGGGAGTAATGTTAACATTTAGGGTACTTTTGGCTATTTTTTAAAAAAATTAATTGTCAACCGTGCCTAGTATTACACCGTACTGTACTCTGGCCATATCATACTTTTGCTTGTGCCTTAACCATACTTGTACCTTAAGCATGCCCATTCCTCTAAATACTAAGCCTAACCCGGCCCCTCTGATGGGCCATGACGTGCCTCTTGTCAAGTCATGCTGGCCCAGCTCACTTTATACATCTATTACCGATACGCGTCAACAACATAATAGGGATGCATTGGATCCTCTCTCTCTCTCTCTCTCTCTCTATATATATATATATATATCTATCAACCTTCCACAGAAATTTGTGTATCCATTAACCCTCCACAAAAATTCGTGTATTCATCAGTTTGCCTTATGGCAAGATAATATAATGGCTTCTCAGAAGTACTAGCTTCACTTTGTCTTAATACCACTAATGCTTGTTGGGCATTTCCTTACCATGATAAATGTTGGGAGTTTGATCTGCCTGAAGTATTCCTTCCCATGATAAATGTTAGTAGTTTGATCTGCTTGAGATCTTTCAGTACGCCTATAGGCTCAACCCGTTGGGGATATCTACAATTTACCCCACATCATATGAACCCAATACACATTGAATGACTCATATCTACTTAAAAAGCTAAGTCCTATAAATGATAAGTCATCCAATTATATATTAAGGTCCAACCTCTTTTCTATTTATTCAATATAAAACTCAACTTTCATACATATTTCTAATAATAAACATGACAAAACTGCTAGCACAACAAGGTGTCACTATCTCGATCGTCATCCCATATTTTCTTTCTCCCAGATTTAGCACCCTCATCAGTCGTGCAGTAGAATCTGGACTTTCCATCTGAACTTTTCCACCATCGGTTCTAGGGATGGTCATATCGGCCGACCTGTTTGTACCCTACCCAATCCCTGTCCCAAAGGTTAGGGGATTCGGGGATTTTTCGAGGATCGGGTAGGGTATGAGGACAATTTTTAAAAATTTTCGGGAATCGGGTAAGGTACGGATACGAGTCTGTCCCTTACCCGTACCCTACCCATTCCCCAAAAGGTCTCCAAATCTTCTAAATGACTTGTGCTAATGATCTTAAAATTGAATTTGGAGACTAAAACTTAAATTGATGCATGCTTAAATCTAGAATTTGGACTTAATACTTAGACAATTAGCCTTGTGAAATTTAAATTTTTTTAAATTTGGACTTAATACTTAAATATGTAATCTGAAATTTAGAATTTTTGTATTTTTTATTTTTCAATTCAGGTATCCAATTTTTCGCAGGGATCCACATTCCCCTTTTGGGGCGTGATGGGGGGCAAAAATAAATCCCCAATGGGGATCGGGTAAAGTATGGGGATTGATTTTAGTTTAGGGATTGAGTATGGGGATAAGCATACTTGTTCCCTACACGTCCCATGTCCATCCCTAGTCGGTTCCCGTCCGTGGAGGCAGGCTTGCCGTAGGGATCCGAAACCCTAGAGACCATCACTTCTGTACACATGATTGAGAATTTCTTCGTTGCTATAAGCACACTGCAGTAGCCATTCGAGCAATTATTCGAACAGCTCATGTCCCATCCGAATTGCACAATAGCGGACAGGAACATTGCCTAGTTAGCTGACACAGCTAAGAAATTATAGGGTCCTAGGATTATTTTCAACGGAACAAGCTGCTTCAATCTCTTGACTTCACACAATCTAGCCACTTCCAAAGTTCACGAGAGTGTTACGTCCAAATCAGAAATCTTCGTGGGGCCTGGTTTGCCTGATAGAATCGAGCTGACCAAAGCTCAAATTCCTGGAGCATTCAATCCAGGTTCACTCAACATTAAAGAGTTTCTAGACCAAATCAAAGCAGGTGAAAAAGAAGCATATGGGATAGTGATTAATAGCTTTGAGGAGTTGGAACAAAGTTATATCGGCCGATTACGACCCCTGAAAGGAGAAAAAAATTTGGTGCATTGGTTCCTTGTCTCTTTGCAACAAAGACAACCTCGACAAAGCCGAGAGAGGAATTAACAAGGCCTCAAATTTGGACAAATACCAGTGCTTAAACTGGCTCGACGCCCAGCAATGTCTTGGCTGCCTCACTAAGGTCACGGCTCCTCAACTGATGGAGCTTGGTTTAGGCTGGAAGAATCGAAACGCCCGTTTGTTTGGGTCGTAAGTGAGCTAATTATGAAGCCAAGTAGGAGATTGAGAAGTATAGATGAAATTAGAAGATGGGTCCGAACGAAGAACTAAAGGGAGGGGGCTTATCACCAGGGACTGGGCTCCTCAAGTACTAATCTTGTCGCATCGAGCGATTGGAGCATTTTTAACCACTGCGGATGGAACTCCTCCTCTGGAAGGGTGTGCGCGGGTGTCCCAATTGTAACTTGGCCTATTTTCGCTGAGCAGTTTTTCAACGAGAAGTATATACTGCAAGTACTGGAGATTGGAGTTGTAGCTGGGGCTCAAGTCGTTGTGCATATGTGCGAGGAGGATAAGTCTGGGGTGCTCGTGAAGAAAGGAGCAATTGTGAAAACTGTGGAAGAAGTAATGAAAGGAGGAGACTAAGGAGAAAATAAAAAGAAAAGAGTAAAAGAGATTGGAGAGATGACGAGGAGGGCAATAGAATTTCAGATATTAATCATCAATCTCATCTGGCTGTTGTCCACATCTCTGTCATCATCCCCATCATGATGATGATGATGATGATGGTGCTTTCGATTCTGCACGTACCTAACTTGGGCTGTTAGGATCCTAGCTAATTATATGTACCTTCGATCATTAGTTTCTTTTTTTTTTTTTTTTTTTTTTTTCCAAGTAAGCTAGCCCTCTCCACTAGCCATGTCCATTATTAGTTCTTTGTACTCTTGGCAGAATCCACTTAATATCATGATAAGCTTCTAACTTTCCTTTCTCCACACTTTTTGAAATATAATTTATGTTATATATGGATTAAGAATTTGACAGTGAAAGAAAATGCTAAGAAAATGAATATATGAATAAATATTCATTTTCTATAATTAAAAAATTTAAAAATTAAAAATTATTTAATAAATAAAATTAATGCTTCATTTATTTTATTTTATTTTATTTCAAGTGTGAATTTTTATTTTTTTTATTTTTTGCTTTGAACTATTTATTTTAATCAGACAACTCTCAATCCGATATCACATGATTAACATCAACACTGACGTCAGTCTCTCCAAGTCCGAGTGAAATAAGAGGTGACTACTAACGGTTATAAAATGTATAAGATCAAGACTTCAATATCAAAGTTGGATTATAAAATGTTTCCAATGTCAACAAAGATTGGTATTTCACAATTTCCGGTACACGAAAGAATTAGAACTTTAAACTAGAACTAGACAACAAAGGGCAGGACCCAATTAATGAAGTCCCACGAATATGAAATTGAAACACCATCTGATCAAACACAACAAAGGAACTCAATAAATGGAAAAGCACAAAGCCATCCTCCAATCCTTAAACCCACATATTCAACACGCTTCTTACAAGTATT
>QLOD02000013.1:33635898-33655325 GCA_003260245.2 Sideroxylon spinosum | reverse complement strand
AACTCAATAAATGGAAAAGCACAAAGCCATCCTCCAATCCTTAAACCCACATATTCAACACGCTTCTTACAAGTATTATCCACAAAATCATACCTTATGGCCTTGTCGCCTAGGTGCACCGAGAATGAGCCGTCCTCTGTTTCTCTCCCAAACAAGCTAAAACACACTAAGCTCAAGCAGAACGTAGCAATCCCAATCCCAATCCAATCCAATCCATCAATATCGCTCAGAGTCATCTTTGGAAATGCCTCGACAAGAAAACCAAGGTCAACCCTATACTTCAAAGACCACCCAAAATGGTCTCTCTTCATTTCATAGACATGGTACTGTGAAAATCGTTATTTGCTTTTTTAACAGGCTCGTGTGATGGTGAAAATAATTATTTATAAATGCAAGCGAAATCTCTTCCTTTTCCAACTGTGCCTAGTGGACGCGCGCGCGCACACACAAAGTTGCTTTTTAATCTTCAAAAGTTTTGGTCAAATTTGATTTGTTTTTTTTGTTTGTTTTCTGTTTTCGTTTTACGTATTAAAAGTCTTGTAGAGAAACAAAAAATACTTTGTTTTTCTTATTTTAAGATTTTCATTGTTTAGAATTGAAAAAACTTAAAATGACTTTTTGTCATTTTAATTTCATGTGTAAACTCATTTTCTGTTTTCTGTTTTCCTTATTTTCAAAAGTATAAAATGAAAAAGGAGTTCAAAATATAAAATAAAAAATAAAAACAAAAAATAGAAAATAGAAAAACAAACCAAATAAAACCTTATTTTCTTGCTCTCTGTATTTGTATTGGGTTGTCCATGGCACTATTGGTGTTGGAACTGAAACTGCAGCAGCTCTGAAGGCTCAAGTATGTTGTTCAACTGCATCTCAAGAAAGAAAGTCGAATTTCATGACAGTTAAAAACTTGGATTTGAGAACTGAAACCTGATATTTCTTTTACGGTCAGACTGAACAAATGAGAAGGATTGTTGATGAGTTGGACTCCATCCATTTCTCAATCAAGAAGGCTTCTAAACTGGTGAAGGAAATTGGTAGGCAGGTCAATCTCTAGAATATTCACATCCCTCCTCTCTTATATACTGGATATAAGCATTGTTCTTTTTTTTTTTTTTTTTTTTTTTTTTTGGTTACTTACTTGAATTCTTTAATTAGGTTGCAACTGATAAGTGCATTATGGCCTTGCTCTTTGTTACTGTGCTTGGAGTTGTAGCCATTATAATTGTGAAGGTTAGATCTCAGCTTATTTCTCATTTCTCTGCATTACTTGCTCTATATGTCTGAAATCTGAATAAGATGCAGCCTTTTGTTCAGTCAATGTAGGTACCTTTTTTTTTCTATATATGTATTTATGCATATATTACTTTAGTAGTGCACGTAGCTTCACCAATACTAGCCTGTTCCTAGCTAGCTACTTCCTTTGGCATAAAAGAATCTCCGTGGCATCTATGTAATCTGAATCTTTACTTGGGGCATGCAGGGGTTGTCAACTCTTTCGTTCTTCGTTCGTACTTTTACTTCCAAGTTAGGATTTTGACCTAGACATTGCAGAGGTTTGTTTCTGCAGAAGATGAAAATAACTGGGATAATAACATTAGGGGATGGGATTTATCTTCGGGCCTTGACAGATTGTGATTTGGTGAGGTCCATATTCATTATATCTACAACAGCTGCAGCCATGGTCGGAGCGATGTCAAGGCAAGGGAGGCAAGTGATCCTTGGATTTTGGATATAAAATTACGAAAGTACCTTTGAAATATTAACTTTATTTAAAAATTTAAATAAATTTAAAATTATGATATTAAAATTTTATTTAAAAATTAAAGTTAATTCAAAAATTTTCAGCATACAAAAAAAAAATTTATAAGAATCAAATTCTAGTATTTTTCATAAAATAAAATACATTCTCCTACCACACTATTAAATACTTCTATGCATAACATAAAAAATATAACATAATAAATTCTATAAATAATAAAATTTAATAATATAATTATTTTTTTAGTAACGAGAGATATTCCTAAATCTTAATTTCTACGGCGATTTAAACCATTAAACTGTGAAAAATGTATTTATCGATTTAATATCTAATAATAATTTTATCTCTCGTTAAAAAAATATTCTCTCTCTTTTATACTTAATCTCGACGTAATTCGTTATTTGTTTTTCGTTCTCCTCTTTTTAGATATCTAGCGTTGGTATCTCCCTCGCTGAAAATCTTAAATCCACTGCAGCATTTGTCATGTAGCAAGCAAGACTAATGAATTTTTTTCCTCTGTAATATCGCACATACTTTTTATCTTTAATCATTCTTCGTTAGACGTATGACACTTCCAACTGTTGAGTGGCTTTTAGCTCTTTCTGGTTATCCAATTGGTAAATTAAATTACCCCCTGGACATTGTCTGATATCTGTCAATATTACAATCACATGCGGAGATATGATGCTGAACTAGGATTATCGGTGCTATACTTTGTTGTGGTTTTTGGAGATTCCGGTTTTCTCAGAAGAACTTATACAATTACATTATTTCTGTGAAGCTTTTTTTTTTTTTTTTTGGTGTCATTGTCTTTCTTCTCTATATTTGTGTAGCTAATGTGACATCTCTTATACATTTACTAAAGGGATAAAAGAAGATAAAAATCTATAGGAGACCATTCAAATGTTATTTAGATGGCATTATTTAATTTCTTTGGATCATGTTGTTATCACTTACAATCATCTGGTTTTTACTTATTATATGTTCTGAGCTATTTCGAATATCTGAATTTCTAGCTTGTGAACCCGAACAATTCAAAGACATACGGGATATTCCAGGATTCTGTCCCAAGTTGAATATTACTTTGGAAACAAAACTGAAGAATGCTAGAAGCGGAGCATTGTGCGAGGTTACTCCTTGGTTTCAATTTGAACGGACGGATCTTATGTTGGCTCACGAGTTTGGAAGCATTTGATTAAGAAACAAAATATACTTGTTCGAGGCATTATCTGCAGAGGGTATCTGATTGGCTGACATTTTCCAAGTATCAAGCTCCCAAACCATCGTTGTGTTTGGTTGATAATCTTCAATTCGTATCGTGTTTATGATAATATAACATAATTTATTTAATAAATTTGGGTTACGGAGACACAAATTAATATTTTGTCTGAGTGGTTCACTTATTCAATGATTTAAACCTAACTAATCAAAAAATTAAAATATATATATATTATATCATATATGGATACAAAAATTGTTACTAATTAAAAGTCTGTGTAAATTATAATATGTATATCATATTATATATACATATAGTTGTTTTTAATCAAAGTGAAAGAAATCAATGATATAAAAGAAGGCATGAGGGATGATGGTGTGGTTGTGGGTTTGTAGTTATAGAGAGTGAGAGAGTTCTTGATTTGGTTGGAGGGGAGAAAGAGAATTTTAAAAAGGAGAGGGGGGTTGTTTCAGTGGAGGGAGATAGATGAGATTGTGAAAGTATGGTAGATTTAAAAAGAAAATTAAGTAATTTAATAAGGGCAAAATAATGAATTTATCATTTTTCGTTATGTTTATTTGCTGTAATTTCTCATGTGAAAGGAGTTATAATAATATAAAAGGAGGTATAAGTTTTAATTAACTTCTCATTTTTCAGCTTATGATCTGCTTATTTTTTCAGTTGAGATCACATCTTTCTCATAACTTGAAAAAAGAAAAAAAAAAAAAAAATTTCTACCGTCAACATTGATACCTCCATTTCTATAGGAATTAGTTGCGGCAAAATTAATACAACAAATCTTATCAGTAGGAATTCAAAAAAATAATAATAATAATAAATAAATAGAGAGAGAGGAAAAATAAAAAAAATTCAAAATAAATGTTGTTATTTGAATAAATCCGAAATTGCAATAAAATAAAAAATACACTGATACCCATTTGTGAAGACAAAAAGATGTGCAAAACTAAACCAGCACTGGACAATGGAAACAAAAATGCGAAAGGGAATTGAATTACTGGAAAACCAAAACAAAATAAATTAATGGAATGGAATTAATAACACGCAATTAATAGACTTTTTAATTATTAAGAGACTGGCATGCTTGCTATTTCTCTGCTCTCCTTCTCTTTTTTTCTCGTCAGTTGACACTAGTTAAACTGAAGCATGCAGCGGCATTCTTCAATTCATTGTCACCAACCTGCTCCATGGACGACTGTGTTGCATCTTTCATCGATGATTCGGAACTGCACATGAATTTTCAAGCCACCACCAACACCAAAGTCCCAAGTCAGAAAGAAAGACATATATATATATATAAACAAATTCAAAAAATTAGCCACAGTGCAACTCACAAATTTTTATTATTAATATTATTATTATTTATTATTTTTCTGTGTGTGTTCATGATATTAATTGCATGACACTAAAACGGTTGTGGATAAAAAAAAAATAATGCAAACAACAAGTAAGATGTTATATTAACAACTTAGTATAGTATCAGAACCGATAATAGTTCTGAATTCAAATTAACTACACTACCACAGCAAATTTTTTGCTAGTGAGGCTATAGCAGTTGCAACCAAATGCAAAAGCCAAATGGGTATTTAATAATTCCTGATAAAAAATAAAATTAAGGAAAAAAAAAAAACATACAAGGAGTCTGGCTATATATATATATATGTATATATAGGTCAGGACGATGAAATAATTTTATCTGTAATGACTAGACTGGAGAAACTATTTTCGAGTATTAAACGATTGACCTCCTTGTTGCAAAATAGCGACCTTAATTCCTTTTTTTTTGTTTTTTTTAATCATCAGCATTAATCTTGCTTTCATACCATAACTCCAAATCCAACAATTTAACTAACCAACAATCACATTGCAATTATATATAATAACTATTATACCTCGACTCATAAGCCTCCTTGGAATGGATATAAGATTGCCTATCATCAAGTGGGTCAAAGAAGAGATGCATCTCATCATAATCCTGAACTGCAGGTTCTTGTTGCATGGAAAGTTGCTGTTGAGTCACAACCAGCTGAGATTGCATTGCAATTGGATTATTATTACTATTATTAACATGACCATCTTCATCATTACGAGGACCCCAAAAGGAACTCACTGCAATATTATTATCCTTGTCATCAAGACAAACCTCAGAGTTGTAGCCAACATTAGTAACGCTGTTCTGGAAGGAGTAATGGTGAGCGGAGCCACCATGAACAAAGTCCTGGTTGAAGAGGGTGAGAGGGCCATCATCGTCATCATCGTCATTGTTATTATTATTATTATTATGTGGCAGCCCCATGGCCAATTGTAAATCCGAGGAAGATTCATTCGGAGGAGACGATGAGAGATCCAGTTGTTGTTGTTGCTGCTGCTGATGTTGTTGTTGTTGTTGTCGGTAGAACGAAAGCTGGGCGCGGACGGCGTGGAGTTCTTCGAGGGCCTGGCAAATCTGGAACTCGAGATTCTGAATGATCCCAAAGCAGCCGTGGACGGGGAACTTGTCGCGGATGGCCGATTGGTAGATGACGGAGCCCATGGCGGCCTTCTTCTGGACCGGGTCGAGCTGCTTGAGAATTTTGTGGATGTTGCTGACGCCGAAGAGGCGGTGAACTCGCTGGAACATCTTAGGTTGATCAGGAGGGAAGTAGGGGGCGAGAAGGCATTCGGAGGAGCACTTCCTCCTCTGGTATTTGCAGGCCGCGCAGGCTTGGGTGGTGCCACCCTTGAGGGTCATTTTTCTTTTTTTTTTTTTTGGGTTTTAATTGATTAATGAGTCTTAATTGATTCGAGATGGAGAAATGGTTTGGAGAAGAGGAGAAGGAGGAGAAGGAAGATGGGAAAGAAGTGTGGGTCTGAAGAGGTCTTCATTATATGGGGCGGATTTGATGGGTTGGGTGAGGGGAGAGAGTGATGGAAGAAGAAGACTCAGTAAAAAGAAGAGAGCCGATTTTGATGGGGGGAGGAGGGGGAGTGTGTTTCTTTCTTTCTAGTCTCTGTGACCGTTAGGGGACAAATGTTGGAGCTCTAGGAGGTAGGGGGTCCTATTTTTTTGGGGACACCTGTGGTCACAGCCGAGTCCCACTTGAAACCTTATTGGTTTAGTTTTTGTTGTTTCTCTCAAGTTCAATGTTGAAACAATACAATGGTTGAAAGGGTATAAATGGATAGGTAAAAATAAAAAAAAAATCATCAAATAGTTACATACACAACGTTAATGTAGTATAAAAGTACACGTGATAACATCCATCACAGGTTAAATAACAATCAAATTCTGTACTATTAAATTAAAATTCAATGATTTAAATATATTTATGTTTTTTATTTTTTGGTTGAATATCTGCAGAGAACTCTAAATTGTTAAATTAAATTCAAACACATTTAACCTTTAAAACATGTAACTTGATCAATAAAGATTAAATAGTAAATAGCACGTCTCATATTTGTAAACTTCAATTTAAAAAAAAAAAACAAAACAAAAACAATTCACTATCACATACTTTTTATCACGTATGATTAAAGTGGTTACCGCGTAATTTAATTCCAATTTATACCACAAAAAAATTACGGAAGAATGAGTAGCATTTTCTTAATCCGAAGACGAGATAGAATAACAATTATTTTTGGATATTATTTATCAAAAAGTAGAGCTAGGATTTGGTCATTGATGGCTTAGATTTTATAAATTATAAATAGGAAGGCTCAACCCTTTTGAATCAACATTAAGTTGTGCCCTTCGAATTAAAATATAAATACATATGCACGCGCACATTTCGTTGTAATTGAACTTGTAATAAGACAATTGCTATAGGTGCACCTAAAAACAATTGTTAAATAACCCACTACAGAGCAAAGAAAATTTAGAGCTTGTATAAGGAGAGCAAAAGAGTCTCTTCCCATTTCTCCATTAATACTAGTTTTGACAAAAAATACCCCGAAAGAGGTATGAAGAACGAGAAATAAAAATAAATAAAAGAAGCTGCAGTTCAATGATCCAAGGGGCCACAATTTTATCTATACAAAACATCATTCACGGGAAAAACTATCTATCAGATTCTGATCCTAAATAAACTAGTATTCCCTGTGTAAAACTGTTGTCGCTCCCATTGAGAATTCAGCATTGCAAGCTGCCAGGTAATCTGGTGGACACCGCTCTTCAGTCAAACCACCACCTTATTGAAAACTTCCATTTAATAGGAGAAATTTTGATGGGCACGATTCTGGTATCTGCTGAGGTACAGTTTTTGGAGGTCAACAGTGCCATAAACCTACACTTCAGTGTTCTTCAATCACCTGTTCTCTTAACTCTAAAACAAAAAATCTATTTTTTTTTATCCCAAGCACTTCATGAGGATAGCTTCCAAAAAACCTCTATGTGAGAGCCCCTGATTTATAGCTTCGGTTTTATATCAAAATTTTTATAATTCTTAGTGAATATGGCAAGTTTTTACTTGCAGAAGTGACCAGGATGCAGGCATCAAGTTATAATTTGACTGAAACTGAACAGCAGGCTTCAAGCCAGAGCACCAAATTATGTGATGAATTCCACATACAAACTAGTTTACAGCTTCAAAGAAGAGAACCTGGGGTTGCAAATGTCCCTTCTCACAAATGGTAAGAACATCATCCCATCCACCAATTACCTGGAGGTCAAATATGGATTGTCAAAAGAAAAATTACAAAAATATAAAGGACCTAATTACTATAAGACACGAATTTTACCTTTACAGTTTTGTCATCATACATCACCCATCGTTCATGATCATGACTGTAGGCAAAGCAATGATAATGTTGCCCATAATAGCAAACCTGAAAAGGTGGGTAGCAAAGAGACGGGTGCATGTCAAATATGAAAAATGAATCAATGATTTATTCAAAGATCTGAATATATGTAGGAAAAACGAAAGATTAAGGTTACAAAATCCACTTGCATCCATTCAGCTATCTCAGCTTGTTCAAAAAAATCAGAGAGCATGCACAAGTGGTGTAAAGTTTGTTTCATCACCCAACAGTGTGGCTTTGTATCACCCTTCTTGAGGCAATATAAAGTTGGCACAATGCTTTGAGAAATTAATATTAAGACCAACAGAGATGGGGAAGCCAATTAGATGCTCTGCCATATGCAACATAAACCAGGATGAAGTGAGTTGACAGTTCAAGAAAGACTAAAACAACACAAGCTAAGCTGATAAGAAGGATTAATTGTATTGGACTCAATTATCAGCATAGCTCTATATATAGGCCTCAGATATAAGTCAAATGGCAACGAATGTGGCATGTGGTGCACCACATGCTTTAAGATGCAGTATGGCAAGAATTAGATAAATAACATAGTTGTGATCTAATGAGTATCCTTCCAATGCCCTTTTGTGTGTGTGTGTGCGCGCGTGTGTGAAGAGTGGCAGCTTTAGAATGCACTCAAAATGGAGAATGGACTAATGCACTCAAAATGGACAATCAGTCCATTAACATATTAGTAATTTGGAATATTGGATTAGCCATCTAAAGTGCTTTATCAAAGCATTCATTAATTTTATTTGGAAAAAGTTCAGCCATAACTCTTCCTTGTAGTCTTCGAACTCCAGATAAGACAAACTAAGAAAGGAAAAGAAAGCACAAAGCAAAGGAAAAAAAAAAAGGAAAAAAAAAAAAAAAAAAAGAAGTGAAGCCACTATATATTCAACTTATGGATTGGACCTCTGCATCCTAAAAAATGCTTACTGCTTCTGCCCCCGAACTTTAGAAAGCCTAATTCATTCCGCAGAACATCAATATGACAGCCTATAATGCTTTGGTCTTTACAAATTAATCAACAAAAGGTGGTGTATAACATTTCCACCGATTATACACAAGCAACACCCGTTCAGCACCTCAATTCTATGATCTAATCTATCATCAAAAGCTCTCCGCCTTTTTGTGTTTTTTACCAATCTCTTATGT
Source organism: Sideroxylon spinosum (assembly GCA_003260245.2). Classification (NCBI taxonomy): domain Eukaryota; kingdom Viridiplantae; phylum Streptophyta; class Magnoliopsida; order Ericales; family Sapotaceae; genus Sideroxylon; species Sideroxylon spinosum. Next base: position 33,646,395 of record QLOD02000013.1, on the reverse strand, counting down.
TCACACGAGTCTCTCCTTGTTAAGTTTCCTTATAAAGGAAAGCTCGTCTTTCTTTCAAAAGAATAATAGAACCAAATTTCTTTCTTCAATTACAATCATGGAAAAAATTGAACATCAAATACACATTGAAACCTTGTGTTTAAGTTTGATAATAAATGCATACCACTGAAACCAAGCGATGTCTGTTCTTTGGATCAAGTCCACGATAAAGGACACCAATATCTATTTCAGTAGCTAGAGCAGCCAATGTTGCTGTTATGTCCTCCACACTCTCACAAGTATTCTGCCAACCCAAAACTGCAAGAAAAACCATTTATAATTCTAAGTTTCTTACAAAAATGCACTACCGTTTAACAGAATGAAAATTCTCTCAACGAATTTTATTTACCTGTTGTGAAAACATGTGGTGGAGTTGAAAGAATATGATGAATATAATTAAGCTTCCCACAGCCACCAGCTTCTGTGTCACAAGCTAGCTGGTGATTCATCTCCACAAGGTTCAGAAGCTCATCAAAGGAGCTTTCTGCACACATTCCCTGAAAGACAAACGAAAAAACTCTCAGTCAATAAAAAATAGCTTAATAAACTAACAAAATATGCAACAAGACATGCCTTCATCATTCGGAGGGCGCTGGCATTAATATTATGAAAAAAAGATGTGTACTTCAGGTGTCTGGACTCTAAGCCACAGTTGTAGCAATTCATCCTTTCAAAAATGTCCATTCCAAAAAGAGAATGTGCAATGCAAGTGGTGTTTGTGCAATCCCAAGAGCCTGTGCAATTGCTTTCTATGGATTCAGTATCGGAAATGCCGAAACCACATATAAATGATCGATGAAGGCAGCCAAATATCACTCCCAACACTTCAGAAGCATCATTCATCTGAGACTGTTAGTAGAAGGCATATTATTAGTCAGAACTTTCCATAACAAAAACTTTAAAGCATAACATGAGAAGAATAATTGATAATAAATTACAAAAAGAAAAGGAGGTTAGGAACTAGTTATGAGACCTCCTGGAAGAAATTACTATCTGGATATAAATTGCTTAGAGCAATCCGAAGTGACGTAGGAGCCACAGCTTCTATTCGCATGTCTGTAGATGCCACACTTAGGGCAGTAAAAATATCATATAGTGCACAGGTAACGCAAGGATCTCCCATATGAACATGCTCTGACCTTGATCTCCCCAAGAATTCATCTCGAAACCGTCTCAAGTGCCACAAGGACTGAATTCGTGATAAGTCAGTCTCTAGCAAAGAAAGACGTACAGACAAAACAATATTCCAATAGAAATTACACATATTCTCTAAAACCAACCTGTATGATAACATTTAGAAAACAGTTATATTCCCCGACTTCATTCTTCAGGCCAGCGCCATATACATCTCCATTCACATTTGCATGTGAGACTTCATGAGCTGAAATATTCAACATATCCACTTCAGAAGACACCTTTTGTGACATTCTTGAACTTGAGATCGACGGCAATTTCTGATGTGCATGAAATGTGTCTGGTGAATAAGGCAAAATACAAAGCAGAGTTCGCTTTAGCAACTTGAGGAAAAAGGGAAACAGATCAATGTGCTCAACTTGCTGGTAGTTGCACTGATACAGGGATAATACAAAGGGCAACTAAAGCACGGTCAAATCCATGTGCACCATATTGGCCTCAACTGTGTCTCAGGAAGTTTTGAATATGACAGCTGAGACACAAGGCACTTAACAATCAAACTAGCACACAACTACGCATGGTTGTAAGGACCCCGATACAGGTATACGATCCACTTTAGTCAAATCCCAATCATATAAAATTCCCATGGAAGTAGGATGCTATGATTTTGATGATGTAAGAATCCCCGTGGATTGTAGAATGTTGGTTTTTATTATCTTATGTTTAAATTATAAATACTTATTTACACTAGGTTTAAATAGATAAAAAGAAGTCATATTTAATTAAATATACAAAGAAAATCAAATTAAGTTAAGGCAATTGATATTTATAGGCTGTAGCATTTCACAGAACTAGAGAGCTAAAGGAATACATAAATGCAATTGATATTTATATGCTGCGACATTTACTTCATTTTTTGTATCCTAAGAAGGTTGGAGTGTCGGTGGATAGAATATGATGGAATGCATCCGTGCAGACTTAGAAGTGCTCGTACATATAATAATCTTGCTGCTAGGAAAAAGATCGTGATCAAATGATACTGTTTACTAAAAAGGATGGGGAGTCCATTTATCACCTTCCAATTCCTTGTACTTGCTCCAATAAATTATGAGAATTAGTACTACCTTAGTTTGGCATGCAATAGATTTTCCCAAAGCCGGGCACATGCTGATTTGTGGTGGGGGGGGGGGGTTGGGGGGTGGAGTGTTGAGAATCATTCCCCCATGCTTAATATGCTTAACACGTGTGTCCAAATCTGTTTGGTTCCCATAGAAACAACGGACAAGGATGTCTTTTGCCCCATCAAACGTGAGATGAAACTGTCCAACCCTATGTCTCTCCCTATTCAAGGCAGAGAAGAGCTTTCCCCCATGACCAGAGAAGCTTTCTTGCTTGAATGTTTGAACACCCACCTCACTCTCTCATTTGTCTGAAGAATTACCGCCGCCACCAAGAAACATCTTTGCCAGGAACCTCCACCCAGGAACCCCATCCCGTGAAATCAATCAACCAACTTCTCTGCACAATCAATTGACCCACCTCTCTCCTCTATCTCTCTATTTGTCCTCAAACCAGCACCGAGACTATACAAGAGGCTGAACTTAGCTTGGTGGGCGAGTCACTACTTTTGGAGCAATGTTTGCATCCAAATTGGAATAGAAAGCCTTATATTTTCAGAAACATTTCTGTTGCTTTTATTGTATTTCATTTTTTGGTGCATTGTTTTGTGAAAACATTAGACAAGTTCAGAAAGAAACATTTTTGTAAATTTTATTTTACCAAAAAGCATTTTGGACAATTGTAAGAAACTAAATTTCTCGATTTATGGTTTATCATTCCATGATTAAACCATTTGAATTCATGTAGTTACTTAAAGGATATACATACATATACATATTATTTTAACTTTTGATGATAACAAATATATATATTATTTTTTTAAAAAGAATCACTTTGGGTTGTACTTGAATATTTTGCAATTTTATAATGTCCAATAACAAAACATGTTCATTCAAAGAAATGTCATACTTTTAATTTGACAATCATGAAACGAAAATAATCACTAAAAGAAAGAGTGACGGCATAGGGATACACAAATATATGAGAGGTGGTGGGAACCTGGAAAATGAGAGCGTGAGACTTCCGAATTTTTTTTGACAGTTGGAACTTATAAGAGCATTCACTATTATCTCACTTAAAAGCTTAAACAATTACTAGAAAAAGCAAAATTACCCATCTCCTATGGATATATGCATTACCTTTCCCATTTGGGGACAGGGATTCTATGGAATCCCTTGGCAAGGATGGAGACTCTAGTCCCCACCCCGCCATATCGTCATTTATATATTAACTAATAATATATACGGATAGATATCAATATATGTTGTTCTTGGCCAGAACAAGGATGAGGAACTCGCATCTAGGCAAGAACGGGGAAGGAAAGAAGATTTCAACCCCCAATAAGGATCAAGACGGATAATGCTAAACAATTACGAAGAAAGAGATCCCACCCCAAACTCGCCCCGTCAACATCCCTAGCCTTTAGGGAATGGGTAATTTAATTATTTATATTTGCTCATTTTCTCTCAAAGCACCCCTCATGTGGGCCAAACTGACTTTTTAAGTGAGCCAAACAAGTGCCAATATGGACATTTTCAGTAAAACAAAATTAGAGGCAATCCGTTCCTTCTAAAGGAGATGCCTTCCAAAACTACATCTAACACTACGTCCAAAAACACTAACAGGACAACATAAACGAGTACAGCATTTCCCAATGTTCTCAAGTTCTATAGCATGTCATTGACCCACCTGTCCAAAATTGGTGAATAAAGTGACTTCGAGGACTAATTCAGCATTTTAAACATAATTATATCATGCTTGGGAGGATGCAAGCCAGGATTGCACTTACAACGCCACATAAAGTGAAATAATTAAAATTACTGAATTTAACTTGGATTGCTCAGGTTCATCCATCTCAAAATTATTTTCGACAAAAATATGATTCAGCCAATCCCAATCAAAGCTTAGGTAATATGGTCCATTAGACAAGAACAAAGTGATTAAGGGGCCGTTTGGCAGACCCAAAAATCTTCAACTTTTCACCAATTTTAAACTTATTCCATCTTTCTCCACTAAAAATTTACCAAAAACTTTTGTCAACTTTCTCCAATTTTCTCCAACTTTTTGCAACATCATTCAACTTTTCTACAAGTTTTTGCAAAACACCCAACTTTTTCCAAAGTGACACGTGGCAACACCAAAACAAAATTTGCAAAAAGTTAAAACTTTTTTGGTTTACAAGACAGGCCCTAAGATTAGATTTGGCTTGTTTGCTTCTCGAGCGAAAAATCTTATACCAAGAACTAATCACTCTGATCTTATTCCCACTAAATTCTAAAGAATAAGCTTCTTTTCTACATTTGAGAGACTAAACCAAAAGGCATGATTGACTTTTCACATCTTTTTGAAAACACCCCCTCCCCTTCCTTTCTTCCATTTGATCAATTTCAAGATTCATACAACGTTCTAAATGCATAATGCATTTCATTTATTTTTCTCAAACATTATCAAAAACTGCCTGCTTTTGAATGGGATACTTAATCCAAGATAACAAGAATAAGCGCTGAAGGTACTTTTTCCATTACTAATTTTCACTATTTGTTCATATCTCTTGTTTCAATTAAATTTACGTTATATGTCATGCTCATGGTACATGTAAATCTAAAACATCAAGACAAGGTCCTAACTTTGTATACAGACCCTTGGTTACATCAATCAAGTCTATGTCATCAACAAGCAACACAAGCCATGAAACGCGTCGATACCATGTTAGAGCATTAGCCACTATAGCACTTAAAATCTCAAGCTATTAAGGAGGGCGACAATTTATTATTTATTTTTAACATTTTCACTCAATAGACTCAGTCATGTCAGTGTTAGTGACTATTGGAAACGGATGTACTGCTGGGAATTTTTTTTTTTTCTCTTTAAAGGTAATCTGGTCATTTCACATAGTCAACTTGGTCAACAGCTACTTTATTATCGGAAAATCTAACAACAGGGGTGTTGGTGTCCAAAGCCCAGACCACAGGTGGTGTCCCCTAAACATTTTTAAGCCCATGGGAGCTAGGTACACAAAGCCAAAACGACAGGAGACGTCCCTACTCATTTATGAACGCCGTGAGAGCTAGGTGCACAAAGCGAAAATCACAAGGGGTGGATTTACTCTTTTGCAAGTTCTGCAGGAAATGCATCTAGAAACACTTACCCAAGAAATAAAAGGGAAAATAATTTCACCACGATCTCGATCAATCACCATAGATGAGCACCAACGCTCGACAGAATTCTCAGTCTATAGAGGCAGAGGCAGATACGAACCATTACCAAGTTCGTCTTAATCAAAAGTGTAAATTCTTTACAATGCCTTTAATGATTATGTTGTATAATTATAATTATTTAAAAGAGCCATACAAAAATAAAGAAAAAAGGTTTAATTAAAAAAAAAAAAGGTAGAATTACTTGGAGCAAGAGAACATTCAATGGAAATAATTGGTAAAGCAGTACTACACACTGTTACCCAAGACACATTTTGCTACAGCCTATGGGACACATTATGGGTACAAATATGCAATCTGTTATTTTTTGGGATAATCGATACGGTGGCACTAGGCTTAGCTCTAACACCATTTAGAGTCATGTATACATGTATGTGTGTGTGTTAAAACAGTTTCAATAGTACTAAGTGGGGAAAAAAACGTAAAACAAAATATATACTAATAAAGATCACATAATCTAAAACAAATAGTCCAAAATTTAGATTTTCACATCTCCAAAACAACTAACGAGCTCAAACTATGAATAACTAAATAAAACAAAAGATAAAATAAAAATTCTTTATCAAATAGATATGGAAAGAGGATATCATCCAATCCTTCAATTTTCAGTAGTTGAAAAACTCTAAACAGTGGCGGATATCACCAACTTAAATATGTAAAGAGGATATCATCAAATATAATTTGATTTGGTCTTTGAGAAACTTTCTAGTTTAATTATCACTTGACACGGGATCGGTAAATTTGATGGTACGGATCAAGAATGCAACACAATTAGGGTCATGTGATCCAGATCATGATCCCACGAGGAAGTCCCCAATCTTGGTAACATTGGTATTGCATTGTTTCAAGGGTATACATATACATATATACATGTTCCAAATAAGAAACACAAGTCCAATGGGAATTTGGAGTCTTCAGTGGTACTCTAGAACAGTGGCAGATTCAGGAATTTTTTCTAGTGGAGACGAAAAATTCATGAAGTAAATATTAGGGGTGTTTGGAGTTGTAAAAATTAGTGTATATTTGTAAAAACTACAATTTCATAATTCGTGTAGTAAGTAAAAAATTTAAATTTTATAAAGATTTGTAGAAATCCAAACAGACCCATTATAAAAATAATTATTAACTTTTTACTCTCACAACCTTTTATCCATTTTACCTCACTCCTTAAAATCAGTTTTAACGAGCATAAGAAAAAAATATTAATCCATTTATAATTTAATAAAATAGACATTATACAATTAACATAAATAAAATTTTACAAAAATAATATTTATCCCTATTAAATACTACATGCCAAACACAATCTTATAATTTTTTACAAGTTCAAGACATAAAAATCCGAAAGTTGGATATCCACGCAACGAGCACTTTCGACTATACATATGTGTAAGTAGTACATCGTGTACAGTACACGTGTATAAGACAAGATAATCGGTTACGAGAATACGAGCTTAGAAGAACAAAAAAAAATTCACAAGTCAGTTTAAATTTTTTTTTTTTTGGGGGGCATATTTCAGTGGCAGCGGCCACTGACACTGAGCCACATGTGCCTCCGCCACCGCTCCATAAAATACCAGTCAACGTAGCACTGATGTTCATGTGGCAGATCTAGCGATATTTGACACGGTCAAAATAATAACAAACTAAAGATTATTACACCATAAATGAACAGAAGATTTACCAAGGCTTTGGCGTACAGCTTTTTTAAGGTCAGCTTGGAACCTCTCATCATCATCATCATCTGCTTGTAGTAGCCTTAACGTCTTTGTTCCATTGTCTCCCACATAAGGATCATCTAATTGAGCAAAGAAACCCTCGAATTATATTAGTTTCTTAATCCACAAAAAGGATCAATTAAAACACCTTTTGTTTTTTTTTTTTAATTGGATAGGAGTTGACATCTATCCGGTTCTAAAAAATGCTAAACTAGGTAATAACTTGTACAAAATATATCATAAGTAGCCATTCTCAAACAACAATTTTTAATGCAAGGCATAACATTGTCAACAGGTCTGCCAACACAAAAGGCAACCAAAAAGTAGTAAACAGCGACTGTTGACCGCAAGCATGGAAAGGTAATGCATTCATCTAAAATATATAAGACCATAGCAAGCAAGGCCGGTAATGATATTTTGAGCTCCACAAGAAATATCAAACTAAATGAAATTTTCCTTTAGTTTATAATAATATGAGAATGCCCACATGATGGTAAGTAAGCTATGAGATATTAGGCCTCAAACTTGGAAAGCCTTTAGCCAAACAATTGATTGGCCACATGAATCACCCTCATCCATTTCATTTAGAGTAGTGTCCTACATTAATCCTAGACAGATCAGAATTCACAACCAAATCAGTGGTTGTATGTTCAATGTTGATCCTTTACCTACTGCGAACAACCTTCCTCCAGGCATCAGACAGTCTGCATGCAGGAACAGAACTATGATACGACAGTAAGGGCCATTCCCCTATCCAAAACAATAGCCAGAACTACTGTAAATGCCTTATGTTTTGCAGTTAAAAAAGTTTAAAATATCGGTAGCTGCCCCAGGAAGTCAAAATTCAATATAGCTACTGTTTTTGGTGGGTCTAGGCACACCCCCCCCCCCCAAAAAAAGGATAAAAAACCTGAAATTCTTTATTCCATCCCTCACTGCGTGGAAGGTAAGACCAAAATGACACAGGCGGAGTTTATAAACTCAAAAGTTTTAAGATGTGGTTATATGTCAACAAGCAACACTTTAACCATTGTGATCTGTCTTACATTCCAAACCAGAGTAATTAATGCAGTCAAGGATTACTGGTTATCACATGCTGGTTTCAAAACTAAACATAAACATTTGTATGTGCACCATTCACTCTCTTTCACACGCCCATACACTGAATCAGGAACAGTAACAGACACCTTGATTGCCATTGGGAAGCTCCATTAACAGAAAATATCAAACACAAGCTCGCTTCTATAGCAAGTAGCTATAAAAAACTTACTGCTGCCACTATGCAAACCATCATTGACTCTAACTTGTCCAACTTCATTATTTTCTTTCTCAGATGAAGCAGTTTGATACTTTGCACCAAGCAACTTGGCAGAACTCCTCTGACGTCTACCTTTCCTTCCTGTCTGATGATCAGAAGACAAAGCACCATCCACTGGAATTCCCCCATTAGTTAAGCCTGCACAAGAAAGGAATGATGGGAACATCTTTCAAAAGATATAATTGTCCCATTAAACTCTAAAGCCTGGTGAGATGTCATTCCTAACCTTGCTTAATTGTTGTATGATGGTCCTCTTGAGTGTGACCAATCCTTTGTACAGATCCATCAACACTGTTCACAGGCGCACTTTCAAATAGATTTGGGAATCCATTTTTCTGGGTCAAGGGTTCCTACAAACTTTCACGCATGTAAGTTATCATTTATATATAAATGGAATTACCATGACCAAAAATTCAGCATAATGCATTTCTATCAGGGTAATTGCCAGTTTAGTTAATTCAACAGTTAACTTGAGATCACCAACCAACAAAAAATTCAAAACCGTTCCAACTAAACAGAAGAACCTCAGTGCAAAGAGTGCTCACCTGCTTACAATGTTCCAATTGCTTATTTACATTTTGATAAATTTCACTTCGCCTCTCTGGCATCGTTCCTGTAGTTTTCTTATGAAGTTCAGCAAGGTGCTTCTGTTTAGCCTCTTCTTCAATTCGTCTCTGATACTCCAGTGTTTCTTCAAGCTTTCTTTCCTCTGCTTCGAGTTCAATACGTCTAAATTCCTCTTCCTTCTGTTTTATCGCATCGCCACTTATGGATACAGCAATTTCAGAATCTAGATGATCTCCATCAGATGCATCTGGAAAGGAGCTGCATCATAAGAATTTGCAGAATTAGAAATCGAAACTATGTCCAAGTGTCCATGCTCGTATAAAAATGTCCTGAAAAAAATGATGTGTATCACTGTAGCAAGAAAGAAGTACCCCATTTCTCCAGTCTCATAGTGAAGCATAAGCTCATTGCTACCCACAGCCTGCAAAAAGTAAGAAATAATTACCCCTTAATCCTGCTTTCCATATATACTACAAAGACATAGATAGAATCAAAGCATCAATGAAGGAAAAAGAAGAAAGCGCATAAAAATCCTGACAACAAAGTTTTAACCTTCGGGTCCTTGGTTTTTCTGTATTCCTTGCTCTTTTTCTTATCCCTTGTCTTCTCATGTACATGTCTTGTATTATCACTCCCCCTACCAGAGCCTTTTTTAGAGTCGAGTGCAAGTTCCGCTAAAAATGCTTCTCTTGCAGCATCAGATTTCTCAGTGGCATCTTTTTCGGCCAGAACCTCCAAGCGTGCCTGATACAGAGAGTTCACACCAGAAACCACAAAGTACAGAAAAGTCTTTATCCTAAAAATAAATGAATAAAGCATCCCAAAAATTGTTGACAGAAGTGGGGAAAAAAAAAAAAAAAAAGGCCACAAGCTCAATACAGACCCGCATAAAAGACTTCACAAAAGGCACTAAAATTGACCGATAATCAAGGGCTGATCCAGACTCGAGCTTAGCTTCTAGCTGCTGTATCCCAGTAAGATTCCGCATCATTCTCGCGTCAAGTTTACTGAGCTGCATGACTGAATAAGTGAGATGATGCAGCAAGGGTGCATAGCATGACATTTTTTTTAATGATGGGGCTGGGTGAATCGTAAAAAGTGGGGTAGGGATGGGTGGTGAAAGAAGACGCAGTACTGAACACAACCAACCTCTGTGGCCAACTGTTCTTTCTGCCTCTGGATTGCAACTTCTATGCATGAGTCCACTTGATGAAGATAGTCCTTCGTTCTCCAATCATCCTCTTCACCAGATTCCAAGTCAAGATGATTAGTCACACCACCATAACTTTCATCAAATCCAAACTGATTTATGTTCAGAGTTTCTGCTTCTTTCAGAACATTTGATATTGCATCCAACTCAAACCTGTTGCTAATAAACATAATATCA
>QLOD02000013.1:33619883-33635798 GCA_003260245.2 Sideroxylon spinosum | reverse complement strand
TGTTCAGAGTTTCTGCTTCTTTCAGAACATTTGATATTGCATCCAACTCAAACCTGTTGCTAATAAACATAATATCATTGTCACTTTCCATAAGCTCTTCTCGCCGCTTTCTTAAGACTGACTCATATGATTGATGAACAAATTCTGTGACATGCTCCCTTTTCTTTCCTTCTTCAAGACAAATATCCTCCACTGCCTGCAATGCTTCTTCATAGCTCAAATGCTCACATTTTCTCTCATACATGCTCTGTAGATGGTAAAATTCTTTCTCAAGTGTTCGGAGAATTTCCATCCCTTGATGTGTTTTATCCTCTCTCATGCGTGTCCACAAAGCCAATTGTTCCCCACTTGTGGGGCCAGTGAATATCCAAGACAACATAGCATCAGCATCAAGTCCGACCAAGTTTTCATAGTCCACCTTAGTGGAAGTAATGGCAGTAGCATCATCTGTGACCTCATGGCAGGTAGTGGAAGTAAGCTTGCAAGGCAGGGAATGCTCATCCAAAAGGAGACAGGATGCATCTTCATTGAGAACTATCTTCTCCGTGACTTCAGGCCCCTCACTTCCAGTATTGGAATCATCGGCAGCACTACTCTTCTCAGAATATCTGCCTAGTCCACAAGAATGAGATAAGTCCTGCAAGTATTTTAGGACTTTCTTAAGCTCAGAAGCTCCCAAAAAGCAGATGCATCTTGGTGTTTGGTCAACACCGTAGTTTAGAAGCTGAGAACCAGAGGCAAGACCCTGTAGCTCATCCACTGCGTACTGCATTACCTTGTGAACATGACTCGCAGCAAGGTATTTATGTTGAATAAGCAACTGGAAATTGGCATGAATTTTCTCAAGAATTTTTGCACACTCGGTATCATCGGACAATGGCCAGCTATCAGGAAGAAAATCTGTCTTTTCACCTTGATTCCCATCACATTCTGTCCACCTAATGTCAGAAGCCTTATTGGAACTGGTGCACTCCACGATATCCCCATTACAACTATCCCCGAATTTTGCCCTTCGGCCAGAGAAATCCCATGCATCTTCAGAGCAATAATTGTCAGTCGGGCAATCCATACACTGCTCTGTATAATTCTCTGGGTGTGATTCACCAAGATGCTCAGGATCTTGGGACTTCAGTTGATTTTCAAGCATTTTAGATGCAGCATTGACATCTAATGGTTTCCAAGAAAAGCTCAGAAGCATGTCAATCCATTCATTATCAACATTTTGAGGCAAAATTGACTGCATTTTCGGCAAGAGGTTCCCTATATGCTCCTGAAAAACGTGCTGCCTGTGGGACTCAGAGTCGATAAATTTCTCATTGCAACTGCAGCACATCCAGAACTCCCATGTTTTATTGCATTCAGCAAAGGATATAGCTTCCGATAGAACTTCGTTTGCCAAGTTATCCTTTGACAAACCCAAATGTGACTTAAGTTCTGAAATACTAATTCTGAGCAGGTCTTTCCTCATTTCCAAACTCATGGAATTCCAATATGACCGAACCCAGTCCCTTCTCTCTGCAGAGGATGCAGTCTTTTTTATACTTCCAGACTTCCTTCGCTCACCCGCTCTCTGACCAGACCCGGCCGAGGAGTCCAAAGCCTTCTTATCATCACCAGGACTTGATTGGACCAGCTCAGTCTCTGACTTCTGCTGCAGAAGCCTAGCAGCAGCCACTCGCACTTCAATTTCCTTCCTTCTTTCTTCCGGTGTCTTAGTTGCCTTCTTAATCTCATTTGGCCGCTTTGCTTGCACTAACCTTAGCTCCATTGGGTCCTCTGGAACCCTCCTTATAGGAATCAACCTAAACTTCTCTTCCCCATTACCAAGATTCTTCATCCACGTTGAAATAGAAGCTATGTTAGATTTCTGAATTAACGAGTGGAGTTCATTCTGCACATGGGCTACCCGCGCATCACCTGTAGATATTTTCTGCTGGCTCTCTTCCTGCAAGCTTTCCTTTGCCGGATCGATTGGATTCTCGATTGCCAACGCCCTTTCACACTCATGCACCACTTCCTCATACTCCTTGGCGTCGCTGGCCACCTCGTACAACAAATTCGCATAAAAAAACGCAAACTCGATGGAGTTGGGCGACCAGGAGACCGCTTTCCTAGCGGATTCGATTGCGTTCTTCAAATGCCTCTGCTTCGCATTGGGATCATCGATTATCGAAGCAACCTTAACACACACAGTCCCTTGAACTCGGTGAATCAAAGGCGAGTGAACCGAGTTTTCATGTTTCGAGCACATCTCCTTCATAAGCCTTAGGGCTTTCGTGTGGTTCCCCCGGCGGAGCGCCTTCAGAGCTCGCTCGCATTCAACCTTGATTGCAGAGTAAGACGAAGCGTCCGATTCCACAACAGCCGCTTCGATCTTATTCCTCTGTTGTTGTTGTTGTTGTTGTGGTGGTGGTGGTGGTGGTGGTTTCTGTTCCTCAATTGAGGAGGGATTCGGGTTTAAGCCTTGCTCCGTCTCGACCGAGCAAGGAGAACCGTCTAACCCCGAACCCCCTCCACCCCCGGAAACCACCGGCGACGGAGGAACAGCCGATGGCGGTGCTTTGGAGCGAGGAGCGACGCTTCGCTTCTTATGCCCCATCAACGCATCAATTCTACAGCAATACAACCGGCATCCGTCCGTGTATATATATATATATATATATATCAAGAGAGAGAGAGAGAGAGCCTTACTTTCTTAATTCACAAATGAGGGACCAATTGATTGCAGAAGGACAGAAAATAAGAGGGTCAGAGTTCGAATCTGGAGGAGATAGGGCGAGGAGACAGTGGTGAAGGAGTCGGAGACGATCGATCGGAGTGCGGTGATTGTGCAGAAAATACAGATACAGAAAGAGAGCTATGTATCGATGTCGATGCAATACCCACCTAACCACAGCTGGGAGAAGGGGGGATGTTGTCTTGGGGTAAAAAAGCAGCTTCCTTTTTATTTTCACGTTTATTTTTTTAATCCTTTTAAGCTTTCTTTTTTTTTATGATCTTTAATAAAGGTGCTTCAAAATACCTATTCAAAACCAATGAAAACATGTCCATATGACTTAGGGTACGTTTGGAACAATTAAAAATAATAAAAAATATGGTTTGAATCATTTTTTGATATTTGATATTCCTAATCTAAACTATAAAATTTGAAGATGAATAGTGTTGAATCCGTTCCGACGAATTTTTTACACGTCGGAACGGCTAGTCTGAAAATTTTACGAAGGCATGGCTAAATCCGTCGGAACGGTTTTGAAAATCCGTCGAGACGGTTTTCGGTATTGAAAATCCGTCGAAACGGTTTGAAAATCCGTCGGGACGGTATCCAAAAACTGGAAAAAAATAGACAAAGTGATGATTCCGTCGCGACAGTTAGGCAAAATAGGTGTCATTTTGTAGTGCACGATCTCGTAATGACATCCCCATAAAAAAAATTTTCATTCAATTAACGGAATTGTAGTTATGTTATTTTTTTGATAGATATGTCACTTTTTTTTTGAATTTGAGAGGGAAATAAAATGTAAAAGTGTAACAAAAAATTTCAGAGGTTTTCAGAGTTTTTCATTAAAAAGTAGTGTTCCAAACACACCCTTAATTAAAATATAAAATATTATTATATAACATATATTTGAGACTTTTGAGGAACCTGTTAAAAGGACACTGATAAAAATTATAAATATTAAGATGGTGTTAGAAAGACAAAAAAATATAATAAAAATATAAAAGCTTAATATACAAGTGATACATACTTAAATTTGATTGAAGAAAATACAAAAATATTAGTAAAAATTAATAAATTTTAATTATTTTTGATAAACCAAACACCCTTTAAATATTTTTGTGTCACCCAAATAATATGCATTTATGTCGCTCGTCAAGTTTTGCCCCTTAAAAGATTTAGTAAAAACTAGCTTGCCAAAGATATTAGGTTTTATTTGGTTTATATTTTTTATTTTTATTTTTCATATTTTCTATTTTAAACGCGTTTTTCATTTTATTCTTTTGAAAATACGAAAAACAATTTAAACGTATTTGGTTATTTGTATGTTTTAAAATTTGTTTTAAAAAACAGAAAATAAATTTATACATGAAATGAAAAATAACAAAAAGTCATTTTGAGCATTTTCAATTCAAAAAAAAGAAAAATAGATCATTTTCTGTTTGCTTGTTTTGAGACTTTTAACACACAAAACGAAAATAGAAAAACAGATCAAATACCACCTTAATGTTTCATTAAAAATAATTATATTAAATTTTTAATTTAAAAATACATAAATTTAATTTTAATTTAAAATTACTATTTCATCTTGTTTTTAACTTTTTAATATAATATAAAATTTTCTTTTTAAAATAATTGATACAAGTTGTTTGGTTTATCAAAAAAAATCAAAAAACAAAAAAAAAACTCAAACTTTTATCAATTTTTTCTAATTTTCTCCAATTAAATTTTATCACATATCATTTTTATATCAATTTTTTATTTTTAGTCATTCAAACACTATTGTTCTAGTTTACATTACAAGTTAAGATTCTTAGAAAAAGTTGGGGGGGGGGGAGTTAATTTTTGGTTACTAATTTTTAGTTAGTTCCTAAAAAAAAAAAAATTCCGATCAAAAAAGAAAAATATTAACTTTTGACTACTAACTTTTTATCATTTTTGTTAAATTGACACATTTACCTTTTATATTGAAAGAATCTAAAATCTAATATCTCAATTTTAGTCATTGCAAACCCAAAAAAAATACAAAAAATTAGTAGCTAAAAGTTGACAACTTTTCCCAAACATAACCATAACTATGAACTTAACAATAATTAACACCCTATTTGAAGAGATTTAGGCACCGTTTGGCATTTTGTAGCTGATATCAGCTACTAAGTTTTGGCTTTTTCTAAAATTACTGAAGTTATCCTCTAACATTTTAATCTTCTTTCAAACTTTCAAGGGTAAAAAAATCAAATTAACAAAAAGTTAAAACGCTAACCACTAAAAAGTTAGTTTTTTTCCATTCTCAAACACAAAAAAAAAAAAAAAAAATTTAATAGCCAGCTAGTAACGAGTTACAAAAAAGTTAGCTTTTTTTCTTCCCAAATTATACCTTAATTTAATTTCATGAGAACTCTTATTAATTCTTATGTTTTGAATTAAAATAAGGTTTTATGAATTTGATTTAATTTCATAACTTTATTTTTTGAATTTCTATAACGTTTGAAATCTAACTTAAAATAATAAAATTTTATGATAATTCATTATTTTCTGAAAACATTTAAGTAATTAGATAAGTTTACTCTCGTATATCATATTTAACACATTTTTTATTTTCTATTAACGTGATCAAGTTTTGTATTTTTCTTAAATTAATTTAACTCAATTCTTAAATTTAAATATAAGTTCTAAACAAAAAATATTATTTATGACCGTGAAAGACTTGTGTGTAAAGGACTTTGCCCTGCGGGAGAATAAAATAGCGGGTGAAATAAAGAAGCAGTGCCTTTCGTTCTACATCGATAGGTGGTGGAAGGAAGTGGCATATATACAATATTTGACATAAATATAGTACAATGCATTTTAAGGTCGTGAGGACACGAAATTCAGTGGAGACTCCAAGATTAAGCATACTCCAGTGGAAAGGGATGCTCGGACGGGTGAGCTTTAAGAAATAATTAATCAACCCAAAAGCGGATAATATTGTACTGTATAGATTCAAATCATTACAAAATGGTATCGTTACAAAGTGACATGCATGGGCACCGCTTATGGGGGACCTAATATGAGAGACTCCTCCTACATGGACGGTGAGAAACTTACTTATGATGGACTCTACTTGCGAGAAGTAAACCTCGGGAAGTAATTAATCAAACCCAAAAAGAACAATATTGTATTTGTATAGAAGTGAATTGTTACAAAATCAAATCAATTTTTTATTTTAAAATTAAGTCAATCCTTATAAAGGAATGTTTTCAAATGAAGTGTTAGGGAAATTTTGCAAGAAAAAAATAAATTTTTTAATAATTATTTAATTTTAATAAATTGGAAACTTGAGTATTTTGTATTTTAATTAAAAAATTAAAGAATAAGAATTATATATTTATAACTTTTAATTCAATTAAAATATAATAACTTATCCAAATTTCATTTTTTACGATTTTCCCTAATTCTAATATTATATTTTTTTATACGGTTGGGATTAACTTGATATATCTCCCTCATTTTAATTTGAATTTCAACCCAAACTTATATGCTTGTGATCAAATGGCAAGGCTTGTCATTTTTCCATCTCCTTACCTTTTCGTAATTTTTTTAAAAACAAAAAACAAAATCCGATGTCCTAAATTCGGGATTATTGTGTAGTTTAAAATGATAAAATTTCTAATAATTTCCATTTGGAAAAAAAAAAGGCATTTGCACTATATATATATATATATATATTTTTTTTTTTTTTTAATACAACCTGCAATATTTTTTGAGGGTTGGGGGGAAGAGAAGCCAAGGCATCAAACTTGGGATGTGGCATGCGAGCAGGTAGAAGAAGATTCTTCACATAAGCTGCAAGCCACGCTCATCACTTGCACTACTCGAACTAAATATAATATAACATAAAGTTTGATTTGAGAGGAAAAAAGGTGTAATGCATTTTATATTCTTATTTTAATATACTTGTAGCCAGGGCAGGTTGAATCATTAAGCAACTTAGGGAATTGCCAAAGATTCTGTCCAATAAAAAATTCCAAATCTAAAAATATATATATAAATATTTTAAAATTATCCTCTCCTTCCCATCTTAATCTCAAATTTTTTTGAAACTCATCTTACTAACCCATTTAATAAAAAAGCTTCAAACCTATAATATATATATATATATATTTAATTATTTTAATTTTATTTTTTTAATATCAATGTTTATCTTAATTTCAAATATTTTTAGAACTTATCTTATTTTATATAAACTATAAAGTATCTTATTTTACATCATCTTATTGTTTTGTTTTATTTTACTACTATATAAAAGTATGAATATTTCAAAATAGAAAAAATAAACAAAATATCTTCATAAAATAAAGTAACCTACAAACTTAATGATTTAAAATATATTAATATTAATTTCACCAAAAATAAATTAAGGTGAAAATACGCTCACAAGAGTGAAAAAAAAAAAAAACTTACCTACGGACTTCAAATTTTAATGGATATTAATACTACTTACATTAATACTTGAAAACCTTTTCTAAATATATATATATATATATATGCATATCCTCACAAACACTATGAATACCTATAAGCTCCATGAGATACTACATGCTAATAATATTATTATTTGGTACGGTTTGTATTAAAATATATAAATTTGTCTCTTTTTTTATTATTGAAAATCTAAATAATATTGATTAGCATTGTAATAACCGAAAAATCTAAATTCTAATATATATAATTTTTTATTAATATACATAAAAGAAATAGGCGGTCAAAAGTGGCTTGCAAGCATATATCTTGCTTAGTCACTAAGGTAGTTTTTCTATCTATATATTATTAGTTTAATATATTATCATAGAAGAAAAAAAAAAAAAAAAAGATGATGACGTGAAGAACTTGAAGTCACAAGAAAGACTTAGTTTTCCTATTTGTTTTTTTTTTTTCTTCCTTGGTCCCCAAGTATTTGGCATGTATATATAAAGGTATGGTTTTGGCCGTAAAAAGCAAATCGAAAAAGGGGAAAACGAAAAGAAAAATAAGAGAGAAGGACGAGAGAGAGAGAGAGAGGAAAGAAAAAGTAAGGACTTAAGTTAAAGAATAACGAAGCTTTGATATTTTCAATGCTGTGATCATCATGGCTGAGTCGAACCGTGGTAATGTGGCCCGAGATGGGAGATATGAAAGAACGAATTTTTAAACTTTGGGGTTTCTTTATCTTCTCTTTGGATCTGAGTTGATATTTAATACATTTACTAACATATGTGAGATGTAGAAATATTTTAGTAAATTTTTATGTGTTTATTTTACATAAAAGTGGATAAATTCAAACTATACTGTGCAATTCTGTCCAAACTAAACCAGAATGTTCTGGGTGAAATTAAAGTTTGCAGGGATAAATTAAAATTTGATGAAATTCAAGTTCCTAAATTTACCGTTTAGACTTAATAGTTTTCTATAACTATAAACTAATCCCCGAAGTTTTAAAGAATTTCAGTTTGACCCAAATAGTTTTGGATAATTTCATAATGACCCCAAAAGTTTTAAAATTGTAATTTTACCCCTAGAGTTGTGGGAAATTATAGTTTGATATTTATAAATAAATGTTTAAGTTTAAATCATATATTGTTAGTATATTTCTTCTTCGCATTATATTTTCTTTCATTTTATAATGTTTCTGCAAACCTCATTTTAATACAACGATAAATTAACATATGAATACTTTCTACGTAAATAATATATTGTAGTATAACATGCTGTCAATTTGTGAAAATATATAAATACATGAAAAATATGCAATTTGGAATGTTTAATTTGAAATATTTGAGTGATTTATTTTATTAATTAAAATGTTTATCGAAGTGATAATATGATATTAATGGTGATTTAATGAATTGTCATATTGAGATGATAATAACGAAGACAAAAAGAAATGTAAATAATGTTATGATTGTGGAGTTGATAGATACCAGAAAAATAGAAAAGGTGCAGAGATTATTTTTGGGTTAAAAAACTCTAAATCTGTATAGGTGTTGGTATTTATGCTAATAGGTTAATAGCCTACAACGATGATGATTATTTGACTAATTGTGGCCATTGGGTTTAGAGCCTTGAATGATGATTTTATATAGTATATGCCCTATAATTGTGGTGATTGCGATGCGATGATAAAGAGATAAATGAAAGATAATAATTGAATCATTTTTGAGATTTATGTTAATGTATGTTTTAATGTTAGAATACGGGAATACGGGACTACTTACAATTTATGAGTTACTAATTTGAAATTATTGCTAATCTAAATTTTGTGCATATCATATATATTTTTATTATGCATCGTAGGCACAAGTATATTAATACTCATGTCCTTACAGATTTTATTGCAAGTCATAAATATGAGATTTAGGAGGGCCATTGTTGGATTTATATTTGCGGCACCGTAATATTATTCAAGACTATAATATCATTAATTGGGGGATTTATTTGATACGATTGTAAAGATCTTGAGACCTAGATTTTTATTATTATTTAGGATTGTGGTTGGAGTACTATTACTCGGCTGATCGAGGCTCAGTTGTTATTAATTACTTATACTTTATTGTGTGGCTCTGATTAAGGTAATGGATATTTTAGTACATGTTGTGTATGACACATTCACTCACTCGATGGATTTTGAAACTTAGGGTGTGACAAATTAGTATCAAAGCCTAGGTTAGAATACCTATGGGATAGTGGGAGTTTGGCATTATATATTGTATGCTCATGTGTTATAACCAACATTTAGTTATTTTTGAAAATGGACTCATTGGTATTTTATGGTATGGTTGGTAGTGTAAGCAGATGGAATTGGGAATGTTACTAGAACAATGACTTTATTGGTAAAGGACGTAAAAACTTATGAAACATCCTTACCTGATGGTAAGTAAAACTGGTATGTGAGCAAGTAGTGTAACCGGCGGTGGTTTGTTGAGCTTAGATATAAAGTGTGAAAGATCTTTTGGTGGTAGTTTTGACATCAAGAATGATAGTTAAATGTGGATGTGAATATAATAGAAAGATTTTAAATTTAAAGTTCAAGAGGCTTGGAAAGTCTAAGTTAGTGACACAATGATTTATTGAGATTGCATTTTATTATTAAGTGATGTGTAATTGTGGGATAATTTTAAAGTAGTAATGACAATAGTAGAGATTTAAATTTTAAAATGGATGAGTTAACAACTTAATAAGCGGTGATTAACCGTTATTATGGATTAGTGACGACTATCTTGACTAATGACACCGTAGTTTAGATTTTAGAAGAGGCAAAAGTAATGTTATTTTCTTCATTTATGATATTAAATGCATTGGAAAACCTTATATTCAGATGGTCAGTTTGGGGTTGAACGAGAAAGTGTCTTGATTTTGTTTTCTATGAGTAATGTGTAAATTGTAAACGTGTTTCTTGAGGAAGAGTGGGTTAATTTCCTTTTAGGTAGATTGTCTTTTTCTAGATTTATGTCAGGTGTCTCTATTGTGTCGTATTCTATGGTATTGGTTAAGTTTTGAAAGTTCGGAATTTAATCAAGTGGTTTGTGGGCCTATGATTTTAACTAATGTAGTATTTTGTGTGGGGGCATTAAAAATTCTTGTTAAGAGGGAATGGTAGTTTTGAGTAAATTAGAAATTGTTAATCTTAGAAATAATATAAGAGACATATTAATTACTGAGTTTTAGTAACTTGACTGAATAGTTATGCGTTAAGAATAGCAGGTATGGATTCAGTTTATCGAAAATAAATTTATGGCCAAGTGATATTTGATTAGATAATTATGAGGGATCATCCAAAGGTGTCAGTCGTATTAGCTGATTACGGCTAAGGTTATGTTTGATATCTAAGTTTTGTGAGTTTGGAGGGTTACTACAACTACCATATTTAAGATATCCCTCAGCTGACGGATTTATTAATTTCACCGATTTATGAAAGAGTTAGAGATTTGGTGGAGTAAAGCTAATAAAAACATTTTATGGGCCGAGGCATAGGTTGACCAAAGCTCTTTATTAGTTATTTTTACCCGCGAAAGAGGCTATTCTGGATATTATGATAGGAAAAGTTTATATTGTATACTAATGCATAATTATCAAATGACAACATTAAGTTAAGGTTGTTGGAATCACATGAGAAGAATAACTTGTATTTGATTTAGAATTAACTATCAAGCTTTGCATTGAAGCTTTGACGGTGTTAACGGAATAATAGAAATTTTAGAGTGTATTTAACACACAAGAATTCCAAAGTTATTTGTGTATGCAATGTGATTTGACTATGAGGTAACATAGTTGAATGGAGTACTAAGATCATTTTGGTCTTAAATTCTTCAATGTTATTCGCGTAAGGGCAATATAATGACTGATACTTTAAGTAAGATGTCAAGGAATTTGGTTGTACTAGAGGTTCTTTTAGTAAAGTTTTCGAGGAAATGTTTGTAATTTTGAGATTCTTTTATACGAGAATTATGATAAAGATAAAGAAATTTATAGAGATGAAGTTATTTAGGGATGACATTAATAATATAGATAGAAGGCTATGGGGTTCCAACAGTAGGACTAGTTTTATTAGAAAATTACAGTATTGTCAATCTTCTGCCTAAAGTGTTAAGTGCGTAAGTATAATCCTGAATGGATAATTGAGACTCAAAAACAAAGTGATTATGCTCTACGCGGATGAACTTTTGAGAAGAGAGATTTGAGAGTTTAATTATTTAAGATTGCACTGCATCATAGTGGCCTAAGAGATATAATGAATTGGATTTTTTTTAATGTTAACGGAGTAAAATAAAATGCAAAGGGATGTTCGTGAATTTCTAAGTGTGTTTTTGAAAGAAATATCTGACTTAGCGCTTGAAATAAAAAAAGAAATACATATTGGAAATTATAGTAATTTATAAAAATTATTAAGAGAACTAATAATAAATCTTGTAAATTGATTTGTGTACTTATGATACTTATCGATGATTGATAATTGATATGATGAGGGGGATTTAAAATTTGTACATTTAGGTGATAAAAATTATGAAACTCAACATCAGAAAGGAGTCGAGAACTGCAATAACTTATAAACATCCAGTTCATCTCTTCTTGGCATGACGTGTTTTAAAGCATGCATGAGAATGCTTATGGAAGAATGCACAAAACAGACAATATCTAACAAGAGAGCCTACAGTGTACGTATGAAAAATGAACCATCATTAGTCATTCCAAATCCAATAACCTTCATCTTGTCATGCCTGCCACTGGTTGGGAGCCAATTTGTTGGTGCCACACGTTTGGGATGTGAAGGGTCACGTCTAATTAATGCAAATTATGGCCACCCCCTCATTTGTAGGGTAATAAATACAGGGTAATAAAGTAGGGCCACCCCATTGTCTTCAAGGTAATAAAAGTACGATCACCCCTTTCTCTGCAGGGTAATAATACGAGAAAAGAGTTACCGTCAGATTCCCCTTGTCTTACTCAAGAGAATTGAGAGCATCTGATAGGGTATAATTCAGGAATCCCGAAAATCTCAACAGGATGCAATCGAACTTTTCCAGCTCGAAAAGACCTTAGCTTGCTTGGCTGAACTAGAACGAGCAAATTACCATTATGTTCGTCCATTAGCCACTAGCGAAATTCTCATTTAGAATCTGGTAGAGCTCCCACTAACTTGGAAGTAACGGCCTATCTCCTAAGGAAAAGGCAAGATTCTGGGGAGTTGGGTATATCCCAATATGGAAAGGGCACCATTACCATAATAGACATAATATTAAAAGATTCCCGTAGTCTCCATTTGGGTAATCAAGCATATAAAAAAAGATTTCAATAGCTAAAAACGTATGAGATATTACTCATTATTGAAACTTTGAAAAAATATTTTCTGACCCCCTGTAGCTAACTTAATTATTAGAGGTTTTTTAATAGGCACCACACTGATATTTATAGTAGGCCTAGATTGGAAAGATTGAAGGAAACAAAATACTACATCATCATAATTATATAAATATTATACAAATAATTTCTATCAAATTATAGAAGTTATTTTTATTTTAACAGACTAGTTGTCACTAATTTCTTAAATAAGAATACAAGTTGTTAGAGTATTAAATATAACAAATCTTAAAAGTTGTTATTGCAATATAAATCAATAAAATTAAATAACGAATAATTAGATTTTAAATTCTATCAATTATAAAGTCACCTTCTCAATCACATCGTGAAATTAGAAAATAAATATATAAATTACATGCTTTGAATTTGGTGTGATTACAAATAAATCATATACTAAAAATTAAAACTCAAATTCTATAACTTGCATTCATTATTGTTCGACAATGTAAGATTGAACAGGAACCAGTAAAAATTCTGACTTGGTTGTATTGAGATGGGTCAGAATGAAGGGTTGGGATAAGTTGTTAGATCCCGGGCCAAATAGAGTATTTGATTTCAAGAATATAAATTGGGCTCAAAGAATAGTCTTTAGATATTAATACTCCGTTTGGAAAGAAAAAAAAATTAATTTTTTGGTATTTGGAAAGGGAAAAAAGTTAACTTTTTAGTAGTTAGCTTTTTAATTTTTTGTTAATTTAATATTTTTACCCTTGAAAGTTTAAAAGAAAATTAAAATGTAAGAGGATAATTTTGATAATTTTAGAAAAAACTAAAAAGCTAGTAGTTGAGCTATTAGCTTGTTGTTCCCAAACGGAGTCTAAAATCCACCAAGGCGAGAGAATGGGTTCACAGCCCACGGCCACAGTGAAGGCCCAATATTATTTAAAGTAATTAATCCAATTATATCTTAATATTAATATATTCTTACCGAACCGATGAGGAAGTTTTACAAGCCATTATCTAGTTTTTTTTTTTCATTTTTAAACGTAAAATAAAATATTATATTATGGATCTGAAATGAACCAATTAAAATTGGTTAATTCGATTTACTTTTATAAGATTAACAATTTGATTCTGGGTCTTAAGAATTTGAACTCATTAAAAGTTATTATATCAATTATAAATCTAATGTACTCGACCTCTGCACCGCCATTACCCATTAGTGCTCATTATTTTGAGTTTGATTGTAAGTCCTATTGGATATCGGCTTATGCTTCTGCTAAAGAAAATTGGCTGAAGCTGAGGCTCAAATGCCAGCCAGTGGACACCGATATAACATGGGCTCCTGATCAAATATGGCCTACCCCAACTCTTCTCAGAGTCTTCGATTTTCCAGCAACTTATGGTATTACCGAAAGTTAGGGCGCGTTTGGATCTTAATTTATCTCTAAAAATCTTTACAAAATTTTTTTTCCTCTTGAAGCTATATAAATATCTATGAAATCTATACAAATCTCTATATCTCTACAAATCACAATAAATTCTTACAAATTTCAAAAAACTCTGACAAAAAATATCAAAAAGTTTCTGTTAAATTTCATCCGAATAGATTTTTCTGTTTGAACAGGTTTTCATTATTCATCTCTACTTTAATTTATTAATTATATTAAAAATTAACTAAAATTATATTTTATCTGAATTTTTATAATTTCAGTTACACTCATATTAAGCTAACTGTTATTCAAAGAATAAGCGAAGAGCTGCATTGAATTGTTGCTTTGATTTTGGTTCTCCCATGCGGGAGATCTGAAAATGGTGAAAATAAAATGATGGGTTTGGTTTTACTTTGCGATAATTTACGCCTATTTTGATTAATATTTCAGATTCTGAATTTAACGATCAGTATACGGGTCTTAAAATTAATGATCGAATAAATTCTCTTTATGTTAACGATTGGGTAAATCCTCTCGAAATTTTGAGGAGCTAGCGACCATTGGAAGCAAAGTGAAGTCTTACTACTTGAATTATCCTCAATATTATATAACACTTTATTATATTATAAATTAAATTTTTATAAATTATGCCTAATAAAATATCATCTAACATTGATAGTGATTTTTAATTAAGAAATTTGATGGGATTCAAAGGTTTTAATATTTATATTAAAAAGGGGGCTGTTTGAAAGTTTAATTTTTAGTATTTTTTTTTATTTTTTGACTAAAAGTTAGTAGTTAAAATTTTTGGTACATTTGATAAAACAAATAATAATTTTTATAACTTTTAATAATTTTTGATAACTTTGGGTGTTTGTTAATTTTTAACAAATTTTAGTAAAATTTGATAATTTTTTATGTGTTTGATAAAAATTTTAATAACTTTTAAGTTGAGTAACTAACTGTAATTTAGTAACAAAGTGGTAAAAATTGGTATTTTGTCAAACACTCAACCAACGAAAGTAAGTCAATTTTTGCTAAAATTTGAACCACCATACCTAAGTAATAAGGCTAAATATAGAGTCCACTAAATCGTTATTAAATGTCAAAAAGTAATTTTCAGATTTTTGACATTTCATAACTAATTTTCAAAAACCAATTAATCCTGAAATACCCAATCTCTTGAGCTGAATTAAATATATGTAAACATTACTTATAATATATATATATATGCACACACACAAACATGTGTGTATTCAATTTATCACCCGGCCCATTTCTGGACAGGCTTTTCTTTCTAACCTTCCATTCAAATGGCAAGAGGGTAGAGCCCAATGCTCACAAAGATGACGATACGTCCCCAAACCATTCTAGGGCTCTGAACATTTTCAAATGAAATAATTGGAAGTGCCCACATGATTTAAAAAAATGCTAATAGCCGGCACAATAGTAATATAGCAGAAAGGAGGAGTTTAAAAACGTTATTATTATATAATGGTCAATTTTTAAAACTGTGCTGTGGGTTTACTTGGATGGTGCAATAATTAGACTTGGAGCTTAGCTCCGTTATCGAAGATTTAATTTTTTGTGGGATTGTATTATTATAGACATCCGTTTGGTGTACTAAAAAACAACATAAATCTCTAAACATTTTTAAAAATTTCCAAAACTCTTTAATATATTTTATCTATCTTGTATTTCGTAAAATTTCTATAAATATCTATATATTCCAATAAATTTAATATACATCCATAGGAATTGGCTGAGAAAACCGTTCTTACGATTTTCCTCTCTAATTTTTTCATGCAAAAATTAAAAATTTCAATAATTTTCAAAAAAATTTTAACACAAATCCGTGTGAATGAATCCAAAAACCGTTTCCACAATTTTTCTTTTCAATTTTTTATCATAAAAGTTTAAAAGTTAAAATATTCATTTTCAAAAACTCGTGGT
>QLOD02000013.1:33568114-33578832 GCA_003260245.2 Sideroxylon spinosum | reverse complement strand
TATAGTTTTTATTTATTTATTTTTTTTTAGATTTTTCTGAATATTTATTTTTATGAAATATCTCATTTATGAGTAATTCTCGGAAAATGTACTTTAACAATTTAAAAAAATTCAAGAGGTTTTTCTGTGACTGTAACTGTTACTTCTACTCTCTATCGGCGATTCCAGTTCCATCAGATTTGGCGCAGGTGGGTTCGCCTCATTTTTGTTCTGCTTGATCTTCAAAATCAAGCCTTTATCACTGGGTAGTCTTTCATTTTCACTGAAATGTGAAAGGTTCATTTTGCTTTCAGCGTCCGTTCATGGCTCTTTTCTTTGATGGGCTCTGATCCATAATTGGTGTTACAGAACAGATAGAGAGATGGAGAGGAAGATGGGGAAGGACCCCGAAGTTCTGGAGGCTGTGCTAAAAGAAGCTGTGGATTTGGTAATGGATCCTAATACTGATGATATGTAGTTTTTTTGTTTGTTTGTTTTGTTTTGTTTTGTTTTATTTGTAGTTGGTTGTTTTGATTTGGGCTTTGTGAATGCAGGAGAACATTCCCATTGAGGAAGTTTTTGAGAATCTGAGATGTAGCAGAGAAGGTCTCAGCACCGGTGCTGCTCAGCAGAGGTTAGAGCTTTTTGGGCACAACAAGCTCGAGGAGAAGAAGGTAATGTTTCTTGTCTAACACTCTCATTTGTAAGTTTATTTATTTATTTTTTCTATTTTTGTTTTATATTTTATATTTTTCTTCTTGGTGTTTATATTTTAAGAATACTGAAAATGCATTTGGCATTTTTTGTTTTTCGTATTTTGGATTTTCCTTTGTTTTGAGTTAAAGTATTCAGGTCATTTTGCATTCCACTTAGAATACATTTTCTCTTTTTTAAAATAGATTTTTGAAAAAATGAGTGACTATGTGCGATTTGAACTATTTTCCTTATTTTAAAAAACATAAAATGAAAAATGTACTAGTATGCCAAATGACACCATATTATTTCTCAATGATTCATCTTTAAATTGTGTTTGTTCTCCGTGTGTGTGTTGGGGGTGTTGTGATTCAGGAGAGTAAATTCTTGAAGTTTTTGGGATTTATGTGGAATCCCCTGTCATGGGTCATGGAAGCTGCGGCTATCATGGCAATCGCCCTTGCCAATGGAGGAGTAAGAGCTCACTGTTTCCATTTATGTAACAATTTTAGTCAATGCCATATAATCCACTGATCTCACCATTTAATTTTTTTCAGGGGAAGCCTCCTGATTGGCAAGACTTTGTGGGTATAATTACTTTGCTTTTGATCAACTCAACTATTAGTTTTATTGAGGAAAACAATGCAGGAAATGCTGCCGCTGCTCTCATGGCTCGTCTTGCTCCTAAAGCCAAGGTGTTACGTCTTGTTGTTTACTCATCATAACAAAATCTTGAATCGTATTTATTTGTCTGAATGGGATTCTGATGACTATTGAAATTATGGGCAAGAGCCTGAATGTTTCCACTTGTGTTTTCATTTTCTTATATGTGTTTTTGTACCTATATTGCCAGCTGTTTTGGTTTATTTAATTTTTGTTATAAAGGTTCTTAGAGATGGAAGCTGGACTGAGGAAGATGCTGCCATTTTAGTTCCCGGAGATGTAATTAGCATAAAACTTGGAGATATAATTCCTGCAGATGCACGCCTTCTTGAAGGCGATCCTCTGAAAATTGACCAGGTGGGTATGTGATTAACATTGTTGTCCCTGCATCATTCATGTTTGATTGGTTTGAGTTATAAATGTGTAACTGAAATTGTCTTGTTTGGATTATTTAGTCTGCGTTGACCGGAGAGTCCCTTCCGGTAACAAAAGGTCCCGGAGATGGTGTGTACTCTGGCTCTACTTGTAAGCAAGGGGAGATTGAAGCTGTCGTCATTGCCACTGGGGTTCACACCTTCTTTGGGAAGGCTGCTCATCTTGTTGATTCTACTAATCAAGTGGGCCACTTTCAAAAGGCAAGTAGAACTATAATGCATTAGTTCTGATGCTATTATTATTGTTATTATTTTTTTGTTAAATCCTATTTTTTTTTAAATTAATTATACTCTTGATTTTATTAGGTTTTGACGGCAATTGGAAATTTTTGCATTTGTTCTATTGCAATGGGAATGCTAGTGGAGATTATTGTGATGTATCCCATTCAACAGAGAGAGTATCGCCCTGGGATTGACAATCTTCTTGTGCTTCTCATTGGTGGTATTCCGATTGCCATGCCCACGGTTCTGTCAGTAACTATGGCCATTGGTTCACATCGCTTAGCTCAGCAGGTTGTCTAGATTCTCTGGGTTCTTATCCATGTGAGTTAATGATTTCGGTATAGCGTATATATTTTTTCATAATATTTTAAAAATGACTTCAGGGAGCTATTACAAAGAGAATGACAGCAATAGAAGAGATGGCGGGCATGGATGTGCTTTGCAGTGACAAGACCGGAACTCTAACTTTGAACAAGCTTACTGTTGACAAAAATCTTATTGAGGTTAGTGAGAGGGCGCTTCTCACTGCAGAAGTGCTGATATTGGTGCATGTCTTTGTGTACGAGATTGCAACTCTTGTTCTAACTGTGTGCCTGTCTGTATCTTTTCAGGTTTTTAACCAACAAGTAAATGTGGATACTGTAGTTTTGATGGCAGCTCAAGCCTCACGAATAGAAAATCAGGATGCAATTGATGCAGCTATAGTTGGAATGTTGGCTGATCCTAAAGAGGTAATTGATTGATCATCGCTTCTTCTTTTTACATTTTTAGTTGGTGTTGATGCACTGAAGTTCCTTCTTTGCTTTGTCATTGTTTCTATATTCTCATGACATTGTGATAGGCACGTGCTGGCATTCAAGAGGTGCATTTCTTGCCCTTCAATCCTACTGATAAGCGAACGGCATTGACTTACATCAACAGTGAAGGTAAAATGCGTAGGGTCAGCAAAGGTGCACCAGAGCAGGTACCTTCCTCACCGGGGTTATGGTTTTAGCTCTACCTATCTCAGCTGTTTATCCTAATTCATGGCTGCGATATCGATTTCAGATTCTAAATCTTGCACACAATAAGTCAGGAATAGAGCGCAAGGTCCATTCTACGATTGATAAGTTTGCAGAGCGAGGTTTGCGTTCACTTGCTGTAGCATACCAGGTAGTTGAGTTCCTGTTTCCCTTGTTATGATCCATTGATTTTATCATGAGTTGTATATAACTGAAATTGCTTTATTTTATTGGTTTTGGGAGTTTTGATTGGGTACATTCTCCTTTTGGGAGCAGGAAGTTCCAGAGGGAAGGAAAGAGAGTGCCGGCGGTCCTTGGCAGTTCATTGGTCTCATGCCTCTCTTTGACCCACCCAGGCATGACAGTGCAGAGACAATAAAAAGGGCTTTAAATCTGGGAGTAAATGTGAAAATGATCACAGGTGCAGTCATTTTTGCAGTTCAATTATTTTTTGGATTGTGATGGAGTGGTTAAATTGCTACAATATGAGTTCTTCATGGCTGTTTTTCAAATTTGCATAAAATGCTCTTCTATATCACCGAAATCTCTTTCTCTCTCTCTCTCAATGGCTACAGAGGAAGGATACTTTTTCCCATTTCATCATGCCTAGATTGATTTAGGATTCCTGATCTCATTGTCTATTTAGAGTGCTGCATTAAGTTTTAGGAGACATGCATTCCTGTACTTTATTTTACTGAACCAGGATATACATATTACATACTAAAGATACTTATCCAAGAAAAGAGGATGTGCAGAACGAATTTTGTCCTTCTTAACAGGAATTTGTTTATTTTGTGCCACTTCATGTCTTGATGTTCATAGGATTCATTATGGATATGACTCCAAGTTTGTAATGGTCCAACTTTATTGTTGGAATGATAAGCCAAAAATTGTCAAATTAAAGGAAATGAGTGATGAAACCAAGTTTGGGACAAAAGCTTTGTTGAGTTGAGTTGAGTGATGAAACAGTAGCTTCCATAGTTCATCCAGACATATTACAATGTCATTTCCTTGAGATAATAGTTTTTCCCCACCATTCATATTAGTGGCAAACTGGTCGCAGGGGAACTGTCTCTGAATCTTATGTCAGTAGAGGAGGGAACTGAGCACCCCATGATTTTGCAAGTTTGTAAAAAAGTAGGTACTTCTACTTTCTGTGGCAAAGAGAATGTTTCTTGATGAAGGAAAAAGAGAGCCTTGATTGTGTAAATATTGCTTCAATATTGAAGAAAATGCTTCTATTCTTGGGGAGATAGCAACCTTGAAGTTTATGAGATGGCTTGTATCATTTCCTATTTATAGGACTATAGCATCCTTTCATAAAGTTTGTGTCCTTTCCGTAGATTTTCTTTTTAATGCAACGCTGCAACCTTTAGTTCACATATTTGAATATGCACTTCCTAATGACTGTTAAATCCTATCTTTTCATGATTGACAATGTTATTACTTGCAGTTGATCATTGTCTTTTTATTAGCAAATAGCATTTTAGTCAACATTTGTGTTTAATTTTTTTTAGTGGACGTGTCTCTTCAAAAAGAACAATACTTTCCTTAATAAATAATTAACTAGTTAGTAAATTCTCCAAACTTTGGAGGGAACTCTAAATTATTTATCTTTTGCTAATTAAAGCCCATTTTATGTTGGAATATCCTACATTATATTGTACCATTTTCTAAAATGATAAATTGACAAATTTGAATGCAATAGGAGATGATGCCAGCGCTGTACTCTACAACATTTATATTTTATACTGGGATCCTCTTGTTCAGTTATTGTTTTTGTAATTGCATTTGGGTTTGATAAAAAATTAATTCACAATGCATTTTGTTTTAGCTGGGATTCTCCTTTGGATGCAAGTTTTTATAGTGTTCTGTTTTTGAACTATTTAACCTTTTTTTCTCTTTTCCTGCATCCTTGTATGTCTTCCCATGAAGTTGTTCAGTGACAACTTGACATGACTACGTGATTTGATAGTGCAGAACTCTTGCATTCCTGTACAATCCGAGACTCTGTAGATATATATGAAAATTATTAGATGGCCGGATAAAATTTCTATTTTACTTCTATAGTGGTGTCAACCGAATGATGTTTCAGTCACTAAGTAAAGTAGACAACATATTATCCACGAGGTACGGATTTTATGCCTAAATTAAGATCCTCTGTGTTAGTGGAGGGAAAAATGGTTACAGCTGTATGTCGTGGCCGAGGCAAAACTACAATTTTTATGAACCCAAAAAGCGATTACATAGGTAAGATTTACTCAAGCATTTACTTCATGTTTTTTCTTCTGTTTGGATTTTTTTGTTTTTTTTTGTAATGTGTACATGTGATTTCTGATATAGATTTATTGTCTGAATGTATAATTTCTGCCCCTTCTAGTAAATTGTTAGGAAATAAACCCTAATCTAAATAACTAAGAAATGAAAAGAAAGGAAAAAACATACGCACAAGAACACACAGATTTTTATGCGTGGAAGGTGTGTACAATACCATCACTGCCCATCATAAATGAAATTGTTCATTATCATTTTGCAGAAGGTGGTGCATATTGTAGTGTTTCATGTTTTCAATGTAAATCAGGAAAGGGGACGTCTTTAAAGGGGCTGTGACTTGTGAGTAATGATTCTAAGAAAGGCGATAACTCATTGCTGCAATATCATATTGCCCTCCCTTTATGCAAAGACACGCGAAGAACCTGAATTTCGTTTACAACATTCATAACTCTTTAGATTGAATACTTGATAACTGTTCTTATGCATGTATTGAATGCTTATTGCTTAATATGAGTCACTCGACTGCCTTCTTCCTGTATCAGTTCAGAATTTAGTGCAATAAGTTTTAGTACTTAGGATCGATCAAATGTTGACTGTTGATGTTTAAAATTTCTATCAGGGGATCAACTGGCAATAGCAAAGGAAACAGGACGCCGCTTGGGAATGGGAACCAACATGTATCCTTCTTCTGCTTTGCTGGGACAGAACAAGGATGAGTCAATAGCTGCTTTACCAATTGATGAGCTCATAGAAAAAGCTGATGGTTTTGCTGGTGTCTTTCCTGGTATGTTGCTATTATGTTTGATTGCATAATGTTCATTTAGACTTGATGCTTCTGCATGCCAAGATTGGTGTGCATCTACATAATAATTGCTTTCACTGATGGGGTTATTGTGGTTAATCAGAGCACAAATATGAGATCGTAAAGCGCTTGCAAGCTAGGAAACACATCTGCGGAATGACTGGTGATGGAGTCAATGATGCTCCTGCACTTAAGAAGGCTGATATTGGCATTGCTGTTGCTGATGCAACTGATGCTGCTCGTAGTGCTTCCGATATTGTCCTTACTGAACCTGGCCTTAGTGTTATTATTAGTGCCGTGTTGACAAGTAGGGCAATTTTCCAGAGAATGAAAAATTACACGGTATGGTTGGTTTGTCAAATGGTGCCTATTCTTATAATTTGATCATTTTTGACATGAGTGCCAATAACTCAAAGTTTCACTTTCTGTTGAGCTATTCTTGCCATGTTTAGGAGTAACTATGCTAAGGTCACATATGAAGTTATGAGCCCTTGTTCTCATGCATTTTTTCTATGAATCTTCATCCATCTATTCCTTTTTTCTTTGTTTATGGCAGATTTATGCCGTTTCTATTACAATTCGTATTGTGGTAAGTTTTCTCGTAATTTTCTGGTAGGTTTTGTTTTGTAAATGGAGTCTTATGAGAACCTTTATTATGCATGTTATTTATCACTAATATGGAATTATTTTCATCGCATTCTATATTAATATTCCTAAATTGTTACGTGTGCTTTTCCTGAGGCAGCTTGGTTTTATGTTGCTGGCCCTGATATGGAAGTTCGATTTTCCACCTTTTATGGTTCTTATCATTGCAATCCTCAATGATGGTATGCTTTATGTCTCTTTACCATAAGCATTAAGGAATGTATCTGTTGTTTTACATTGCTCAAAAAAAATGTTCCACGGTTCACAAGCTATCAAATGGTGATACAAATTGCAAAGAACCGGCGAACATTGATTTGAATTGGAAGAACGTAGATGATCTCCATTCTTATTTTCTTTCTTCCATTCTGCACGGGATTGCTAACAGGCATAGACTCTTTTTTTCAGTTATTATGAGATCTGTTACTTGTTGATTCAACTCGGAATTACTGTATTGAGCCTTGTCCCAACTCATGATCCTTCAGTGATGGATTCCAATGAATGATCAGATCATAGGACTTTCCTTTTCTTCAGGCTCTTTCATGTGGTCATCTAACAACTTTCTGGATGCTTCTCTTGGCATCTCCCTATGACCTGTGATATATCCCATATTATATCATCTCACTACCACCTGTGATATATCAGGTACCATTATGACAATATCTAAGGACCGGGTGAAACCATCCCCTCTGCCAGACAGCTGGAAGCTGGCTGAGATTTTTACAACAGGAATTGTTCTCGGTAGCTACTTGGCAATGATGACAGTCATATTCTTCTGGGCAGCATATAAAACAAACTTCTTCCCGGTAATCTGGTCCGCATTCATTAGAATAGGTCTTGAATATCGTTTGTGTAAGATGCACCTAGTTGACTACACACTTCTGAATTTGCTTTATATTTTCTAGCTTACTTTCAGTTGTGATCTGGTTTTACTCAAACATACTCCGTCATCCGTAAATTGAGACATTGCATTTAAGAAAATGACTCTATTGGATCTTCTATTATGGTATTCTCAGCGGGTGTTTGGAGTGCCCACTCTTGAGAAAACGGCTCATGATGACTATAGGAAGCTTGCTTCAGCTGTATACCTTCAAGTCAGCACTATCAGTCAGGCTCTGATTTTTGTTACACGGTCTCGAAGTTGGTCCTTTGTCGAGCGTCCCGGTTGGCTGCTTGTGGTGGCTTTTTTGGTTGCTCAATTAGTGAGTCGTTTTTCATTTATATTTGTGCAACTTCTTTTTTCAATAATGAGGAAACCTCACTTAGATCTTTGATGTGAGCAGATTGCTACTGTAATTGCGGTTTATGCAAATTGGAGCTTTGCTGCAATTGAGGGAATTGGATGGGGTTGGGCTGGCGTGATTTGGATCTATAATATTGTCTTCTACATTCCTCTCGATTTCATAAAGTTCCTTATCCGCTATTCTCTCAGTGGGAGGGCCTGGGATCTTGTTCTTGAGCAAAAGGTACTATGGCCTGATTTTGGAGTACCGATATATCTAATGTGCTTTCTTTTAAGTGGCTTGGTTTCATTATTTTTATTTTTAATTTGTGTGCCTTCTAAAAGGTTATTAGTTTTGCAGATTGCGTTCACAAGGCAGAAGGATTTTGGAAAGGAACAGCGCGAGCTTAAATGGGCGCATGCTCAAAGAACCCTTCATGGGCTGCAAGTACCTGACACCAAAATGTTTGGTGACCGAGCCAATTTCACGGAGCTTAACCAGATGGCCGAGGAAGCCAAAAGGAGAGCTGAAATTGCAAGGTGTGTATGAGCGGACTAAAATTTAATTTTTTTGTCGCTTTGCCATGACGTTGCTAGACCATTACTCAAAGCCATGCTTGGCAATTGTAAGAAACATTCTTCACCGGTGATCTCCTTTTTGCTTTATAAGCGGAACTTTCTTTTGGGGGTGTTTGGTTGGCCAAAAGCAACCAAACGTATCAATTTTTACTAGCTTTTTATACTTTCTTCCAATCAAATTTTATCATATATCATTTTTATATTAAATCTTTGTATTTTTATAGTACTTTTTGGTCAACCAAACACCCCCTTTTATCTATCTGGCCAGCTAAATTATGCTAAATTTGCATGTTGCTGCCAATTTTTTAGTCACTTGTTCGGATCATTTTCAATATATTCTTTTTCTTCCCTTTTCTTTTGGACATGTGAAAATTAATATCTTCAGCAAAAAACCTGTTGTAGGTTGAGAGAACTGCACACTCTAAAAGGTCATGTAGAATCTGTGGTGAGATTGAAGGGTCTCGACATAGACACAATTCAACAAGCGTACACGGTCTGAGAAGAACTCGGGGTAGATGCAATTGACTGGTGCTGAGAGTAAATAATGAGTATATGTAGCTATGAGTTACCCTCGAAACAATTTTAGTTGTTGATAAACCTGTCAAATCAGGAAGAGGCACTTAATACTTCAAATTTTAGTGTTTATATCGGTAGCATTTATGGTCTTTCATTCTTCGACGCTTTCCAAATTTTCGTTTCAGTGCTGAGGTGATAAATAATGTCCTTGAAAATGTACATGAAAAAGCACTGCTTTGGTGGTTTTAGCGTTGCTTATGCTTCTGATTCTTCTGGTGTTTGTCTAATTTTGATTTTTTTTTCTTTAGACATGGTTTTTGTTCCCTCAGTGATGGTTTCTTTCTTAGAAGAATGCAACAATAGGTTATTTATAACACGTGGAACTACTCTCCATCGCTTCTATCTAAGGGCAGTTTGGTTCTGAACTCTTCATAGGTGGTCATTTGGGAAATTCTTTCTCAAACAGAAGGTCTTTCAGAATGCAATTTTTCTAGGGCTACATCATGGGTCTTGGCAGTACTGCTCCCTTTGTACTTGTACCACCTGGCACACATTAGAAAGTAACCCAAATTTAGGATCTCCAAAGCAGCAATTACATAGTAAAAGAAGTCCAATCTCCCCTTGTTGAGGTCTTCAGCCAACCAGTTCCCTTTCCCAGCTCCATTTGTCAACTTATGGACTATAGATATCAAGAAACTACTCAGATAACTTGACAAAGCAAAGCCGCAGAACAAGAAAGAACCCGCAATGCTCCTCATGTTTTCAGGGAACTGCTTGTAGAAGAATTCAACTTGTCCAATGACGGTGAGCCCTTCAGAGAGCCCTGCCAGCGCCAACTGAGGCACCAACCAAAGACCTGACATGGAAGAAATATCACCTTTTCTGGGTTCAACTCCAAGTGTGGGCTTGGTGAGAGCCACTGTCCTCCTCTCCCTTTCCACCACCGCTGAGACAATCATCGTGAGCACGGCAACGCCCATTCCGATGCCCATTTTTTGGAGAAGCGTGATTCCGTCTTCCTTCTTTGTCAGCCTCCGGAGCGCTGGGACGAGGATCCTGTCGTATATGGGTATGAATACAGTGAGGGTCAGCATAGAGAAGACGGTGTAGGACGCTGCCGGGATTTTGAAATTGTTCCCGAGCCGTCGGTCGGATTGGAGGGCTTGGAATACGACGTATGTTTGTTGCTGGACTACGGTGACGTAGTAGATGATGCCTGCAGCCCATATGGGTAGTATTCTCAGCAAGCATTTCACTTCTTCTACTTGTTGGATGCCGCAGAGTCTCCACGGATTAGCTGCCGACCCATCTGCCTTGATTTGGTCTTCGGTGGTGATGATTGCTGTTTTGTTGAGAAACCTGGAAAGAATCATCGCCCTTGTTAGGTTAGTTGGTGAGTGACATTTTAATTGAAATACGTTCAAGAAATGAGTTTTTGTGATCGTGGGATTGGAATAAGCGGCGAATCTAGTATTCATACTAACAGGGGACAAAACACTTAAAAGAAGAGAATAATAAATTATGTCAGTGTTAACCATAAGAGAGAAGTGATATTGTTTTTAGGAGGAGAGAAAATTATTCTCAAATATAAAACCAATCAATTTATTTTTTATAATGATTCAACTAACCCTTTTAAAAATAGTTTTAATAGGATATCCCTCAACAAATATATATAATCATTAAATTTTATT
>QLOD02000013.1:33522613-33534046 GCA_003260245.2 Sideroxylon spinosum | reverse complement strand
TAATTTGAAAGGTTTAATGTTTTAAAAATCATAATTAATCATAATTTAAGTTGATAATTTTAATTTACATATGATCTTTCTTTTGAAATATCGTAAAATTTAAAATAATAAAACTGTTTTGTGAGATAGATGATAGTGGGGTTCATTAAAATAAGAATTGAACGAGGAAGTAAATATAAAAATGATCTCAATCGTTAAGTGAAATAAAAAAAATAATTCTTAACCGTTGGATATTAATTTGTAACAGAGATATTTTAAAAAACCATCCTATTTCATTATGTAGGTATAGATGTTTGTTATACAAAGAAAAATAATAGTCAAAATGTGCTTTTGTTAAATAATCAATGTTAAAATTTATAGAGGTCACATTTTTAACAGTTTTTTTAAATTTAATAGTATTATATTAATTAAGGAAAAGAATTATAATAAATATAAAAATGTTTTTATTATTTTATATGACAATCAATAAAGAAAATGACAATAATATATATCAATATTATTGTCACGTCCCAAACTTAATTATCCGGGACAGACGGCATAGGAACATGGAGACTGATTTAGAATGACCAAAACTTGTACCAAGGTTAAGTTATGAAATTATAATAGTAACCAGAATAACTAAAACGCGTCCCTCATTCCTATATTAAATAAACAAAAGTTAAAAACAACACGATTGTAATACAACTACAAAGATAATCGTCTGGACTTACATCCAGATCGTACAAATAGAAATACAATATCCAACATAAACTAAGA
The DNA here is from genome assembly GCA_003260245.2 of Sideroxylon spinosum. NCBI lineage: Eukaryota > Viridiplantae > Streptophyta > Magnoliopsida > Ericales > Sapotaceae > Sideroxylon > Sideroxylon spinosum. The sequence goes on along the minus strand of QLOD02000013.1, from coordinate 33,533,290 downwards.
TAATAAAGTGACTCAATCCGTTGCCCTCAACTCAACTCCGATGGTCACTCCTTGGCCTCGACGGATCTCCTGTAATATGGATGGGGTGAGCAAACTTGCCCAGTAAGTAAGATTGTACTAGTGTGTATGAGTGAACAAAAATATGCAACACATAATAGCACTCATAATAATTTTCACATAATATAATATATCAATGCACGTGATATGTAATGCAATAACCCATGCATTCTCTAATCTCTATCTACCCCCAACCTTATCCTATGACAGATGACCCTTAGCACAAAGCACACGGGGTCATCAACCGCACCGTTAACTCATACGACAACATATATCAGACTCAGGGTAATCAATCACGCTTCCTAGCATTTCTGTTAGAGAACAGAGTTACATTTCTAGTCAGGCATCTGCTTATCTCAAGCAGGGTCCAACTGTAGTCTGGAGAAAACCTCAAATCACATTTCAAAATTACGTCCCAACTCCACATGACTGAACTCTAGTCATATATATAAACAGGGGATTATTTGGTATTTTAATAATCTCAATTTAATATTTTTCTTAAAACCATAGATCCTGTCCATATACATAACCCGTGCTTCCGCACGTCAATAACATTGATATGGCACTCTCGGCCAATCAATAAATACATTTCATACCAAATAATACCACCACAACTCAATGCACATGATATTCTCGATCACACACAACAATCACAATTATAATTCACAATATTAAATAAAACATGTTGTATTACATCATCAAACATGCCTCACCATATTTATTTCCCATAATTATCATAAAGCATGGCTTACCATAACTCTAAGGACAGCATAATTATTGTTCCCCAATCCTTTAGGGGTAAGATTGTAATTTTTTAAAATATTTGGGGTTATTTTGTAATATTTTAAAACTTTGGGGGTTAAAATATAATTATCCAAAACTTTATGGACCATGATATAATTATCCAAACTTTAGGGGGCTATTTCGAAATTTTCCAAAACTTTTGGCGTGACTTTATAATTACCCAAACCTTAAGAGGTCATTATGTAATTACCTAAACTATTTTCTTTAAAATTTCCACTTTCACGTTGCTTCCGTGGAGCCACCCGCGGCAGTATTCATTTGTTGGACTGAATTTTTCATTGTCAGTCTAAATTTCATCCCCTTGTACAAAATAAAAAATATGAAAATTCATCCAAAAATTTTTACATATTATTTATGAAATTTTCATAGCTCAAAACTATATAAAATTTTACACATACATGCATATATATACACACTCGTATATATACATATATACATATAGATTTCACAATATTTCACCAAATTAAGTATATAAATATACCAAAATGATTCGACGTCTAAAACACAAATATGAGTCTCACATACCTTAGATCTGAACAAAAACGGAGAAATTAGAAGATTTTTATTTTACCCTCCAAACTTTAAACTCTGATTTCTCCCACCTCGAGCGGAGTCTCGCCAAACGGATAACGCCACGGTGTTTCCGGCATCAAAAACTACTTAGGTCGAGCTTCTTCTGGCCTAAGTCTCTCTCTCTCTCTCTCTCTTCTTTCTCTATCTTCTCTCTCCTTTCTCTCTCTCCGTGGTCTCACGGCCGAATGGCCTGCCAAGCTACGGGTGAAACCAAAGAAGGAAAAAGGGAAGAAAGAAAAAGGAAAAAGAAAAGAAAAGGAAAAGGAGAAAAAAATAAAAGGAAGGAAAAAGAGAAGTCCTCAAATTCCACTTTCGAGTCACACTTGGCTCAGAAAAATAAAATAAATTTACCTAACGTTAATAAAAATATTATATTAGTTCAAAATAATACATAATTGGTTAAAATAAAATATTAGGTATTACAATTATAATAATAATTATATCAAATTTTTTATATAAAAGATAAGTTTATAGTTTCTTATATAAAAGATAAGTTTATAGTATAATATTCAAAGTTGATACCATGTGATATTTAGTAGGTTAATAATCTACATTCAATGGTATAAATTTCTAAAAGCGGTTTTGTAATGGTAATGTCTAAAAGGAAGAAATAGTTTGTAGTGGTAATGTATAAATTATTGTCTTTTTTTTTTATCTCTTATGAATCATGATATTACATTATTAATAATGTTTTAAATTATTGAGCATTTAAAAAGAAAATAAAAATTATCAGAAAGCGTGAAAATAAGATTCATTTAATTTTCTACTCATGAAAAAAAAAAAAAAAAAACACGGTAGGGCATGCTATCTTGCATTAGTTTGTTATATGTATATTATTATATATGATAGAAATGTCATTCTTATGTTACTATAAAATAATGAGCAAAGAGGCAATTTAAAAGGTAATTTATTTTTGAGAAATGATAAATGCACTCCTTCATTATATTTCTCCACTTCTTATTACTCTTTTTCATTTATTGTGGTGTGGAAAAGTTAGTAAAAAAATGCATTTCTCCCTATTCTTCCGTTTTATATGGGTTAATGATGATTCATATGAAATTACAACAGTATATAAAAATTTATATGTAAAAGTTTAGTGAAATGTAGTTATGATATTTTATTAGTAGAAAGATTGTCCACATTAATTGTGATTGATGGGTACGATTGGTAAGATCTTAAGTGAAGTTAGGCTTTACATAATTAGAGGATAAAAATGGGAGCAATGCTTTTTCACGTAATAATGTTCCAAATCAGGCATAAATAAAAAATTTTAATAAATATAGATACTAAAATAAAATTTAAGAATAATCATGCTTTATCCTCTCAATTCTCAAATTTTGACCAAAAAATACATGGCAGTACACATTTAGTTCAATGTTCAATACATGATCTTTAGTGATTTGAACTAAAGTGTAAAATTGATTAATTTAATTAAATTTTACATCATGAATCGAGTTTTGTTCAAAAAATTAATTTCACAAAAAATAAATAGATAAAAAGTAAATTTTTAATCATTTTCATGTTAAAATACAATAATTATATATAAGTCTATATGCATGTAACATAAATTTAGTCAAATTTAATATATTTTAATAATTTATACTTTATTTCGAATCATAAAAAGGTTATGTATTGATTTTTAAACTAGAAGAGCCTAGTATACTTTTATTCCAAAATAAAAGGGGGTGAAATATAATTATCTCTAAAATTTAAAATAAACTAGAACACCTAACTATAAAATTGAAGACAAATAAAAATATAACAATCACAGATATAGGTTTTTGTGTTTATATCATGTATAAGTATTTATGTAATATGAAACTTATCTAAATACATTTAATATTTTTTATTTTCTAAAAACATGGTACATTACATTTTGGAAAAGTTATTTATCATTTAAATGCGTTTATCATTTAGGCTTGTCAATATGTTATTTTATTCTTTAATTTAATTATCTTTTTATGTGTTGTATAATGTTCATCTTTTTATTTTATTTTTGGGTGAGAATATTAACACTCCTTCAAACATTTCCCTCACTCTTTGCAATTTTTTACTCTACAAAATTACAAAAGTAACCTTGTAATAAAAGACAATTAATACAAAATATCCCAAATACCATAATTACTATCAATTTTCATTTATTATCAATTTTCACTTTTTAGTAGCTACGTCTTTTAGTCTCATGTATAGTCTCAGTCTTATATGTCTTTCGTTAGTTCATTAAACCTTAGAATGATATACCTATTGAAACAAAGTTTTGGAATGTGATTATTTATTATTATTATTTTTTGTACAAGCAATATGGAGCAAATTTTATATTATTATGAATCATTGAATCTCTTAAATAGCATAGCAACTAATAACGTTTCTAATTTTCTCCTTTCATGTGATTGATTTCTTGGCAAAATAAAAGGGAACAAGTTGCATGTAGTGTTTATTTATTTATTATCTATTTATTTTTGTTGGTGTAAGTTTTTTTTTTTTTTTGGGATAGTTCATATTTGTAGTTTTTTGTTTTTTAATCTATAGATGATTTTTGTTAAAATTGTTGAAATTTGAATAGTGCCATATATATATATATATATATTATTTAATGGCAGCCGGTCTTAGAGATGAATGTTAAGGTTTGAATTTAAATTTGAATTATTTTTTATTTCAGTCATTTTCTTAGTGCATGAATTGATCAATGATTATGATGTCTTACTTTATATTAATTAAAAACAATAATTAATTTATTTTCTTCCATAATTCTTTATAAAATAAATTTACAAGATTTATTTACAAAGCTAATTTTTAATAAATAAAAAAACTAGTAAAAAAGCTCTCTTACATGATTTATGAAATTATAATTAATAGTAGATTTTTAAATGACATGCAAATTAACAAAATGTTGAGGATATTAATTTTTTAATAATAAATAAAACGGAGGATAATTATGGTATTTGATATGTTTTGTATTAACTGTCTACTATTACAAGGATAATTTTGTAATTTTGTAAGAGAAAAAAAAATGACAAGGAGTGGAGGAAACTTTTGAAGGAATGCCAATATCCCTAAAAAAATGACAAGGAGTGGAGTAAACTTTTGAAGGAATGCCAATATCCCTACCTTTATTTTTTTTTCATATGTATAAAAATTGGTAAAGAAAGAATTTTTCTAATTACCAAAGGAAAGAAAGAATTTTTCTGCATAGAATTTAACCTTCATTACCGTAGCATTCTAATTCCAATTTATGCTATGTGCTGGAATTGCAATATGTCTGCAAATGGCTCAAACATAAATTTATAAAAAAAAACTTACATAAAAAATATAAAAATAACTCATAAAAATGAAATCATTAATCAAAAAAGATTAAGAATAATATGACTATGATCAAAATTAATTTTACATGAAAACTATAAAAAAAATAGTAAAAAAAAAATTACTAAATAAAAAAGATTACACGTTATGCATGTCACTTGACTTAAAAACACCTTGACTCAACGTTAAATCAATTAATTAAATAGTAAAATCTAAACCTATTTGAAAAAATTAATTATCAATCAAAAGAGATAATGAGTAATGCTTGTTGCTATGATTCAAATACACTTTAACCAAATCAAGGTTACCTAAAAACAGAAAAATAAATCATGTAATTCAATAGCATGACTAAATAGTTTTTTCATTTTATTATATACGTAAACAAAAAAACGTTAGTATAATCCACAAATAATTCATCATACAAAAATACAACATCTATATTATTAGGGCATTACTTGTATCTAAAGCACTTTTTAGGTACAATATAAGCCTAACTTATACCAATTTTAATAGCGATGAAGAGAAAAAAAAAATTATTAAGATCTGTAACAAAAGGTAGAAAGATGAATTCATGTAAATTACTTTACAATGATATTCACACAGAATCTCAAATCGAGTAAAACTTGGATAGGCATCCTAAACCAACACAAAAATTGAGGCCTATTTAACACACATTTTGAGATGCATTGAAAAAAAATTACAACAATTAAAAACACTTTGGGGATAACAATTAAATAATCTTATTAATTTTAAAATTCATTTGAGAAAATGGATCAATTGAATTCGACTATGTATTAATTGACTGGTGGAATGGGAAGGGGAGAAAGATCAATAAGATATGATTAGAGAAATAGGAGACAAATAATGAGATTTGGTGATAGTTCTAGTTAGTAGCGAGATAAGAAATAGAGGATGAGATTAGGAGTAAAAAGTTACAACAGTTAAAAATAAAGGAGAAGAGAGAGGGCGTCTAATGGCATTGCAACGGTAAGATTGGAGATTAATCTCTTGTTGACAGATTAAGTGAAGCTGGTGGACAGAGTTCTCATTGAAGGAAAATAATTAGAGAGAGGGATGGATGTGACGGCTTTGGGTGGATATGAAAAGTTTGAGAGCTAAATTCTGGCCATTTATATTTTCAAGAAAAACGATTTCAACTATGAATTTTTTTAGGTAAAATTTCAAATTTGAATCATGCCGCCACTAAATTAAATGTCAAGCAAATCTAAGGGTTGAAAATATGCTAAATTTGAAAATTATTATTAATTATATAAATTAAAGGTTGAAAATATCTTAAATTCAAATTCTTAGACTCCACTATTAAATTTAAAGATGTAAAAGTGTATGTTTTTAAAATTTTAAATTTTTTATATATTAAAATTGAATTTTTAATTTAAGTGTTTACTTTTTATGAATTTCTTAACTAAAATTAAAGCTAACTATCATTTTTTAAAGTAAAAATCTTAGTTGATTTTGTATATTCATATAATATTTAACAAATGTGTAAAATATTTTCAAAAATATTAATTTAGAAATTTTTATAAAATATTCAAAAAATATAGAACTAGTGATTGTGTTTCCATGAGAAGTGAAAAAAAGGACAACTAAAATGAAGACAAAGATAAGTAATTATGTCCATTAAACAAATCCAATGATTCAAAATATTCCCGATTCAAAACTTGAGTTTTTTATTATATAGATGGTACAAAAAGTGAAAAAATGTATGTATTTAAAATTTTAAACTTTATGTTCACATTAAAACTGAAATCAAATTTTAAGCTTTATGTATTTAAAATTTTAAGTTTTATGTATATTAAAATTAAAATTTTAAATATTTATTTTAATAAATTTTTAAATAAAATTAAAGTTTAAATATCACATTTTTAAAAAATTCTCAATTGACTTTGTCCAATAGGCATTCACACGGTGTTTAATAAAGTGTAAAATATTATTGTTCAAATATTATAATATATTTAAAAATATTAATTTAATTTTTTTATAAAGAATATTTTAGAAAATGAAAAAATTAAGAAAGTGTGTTTTTATTTGAAGTAACCATAAATACATCTAAAGTGTGGAGAAAAAAATAAATAATCCTAGCCATTGGAATAAATTTAATTGTTAAAAATATTTTAAATTTAAATTCTTAAGTTTCTTATTATATAAATGACACAAAAAATGAAAAATATATGTATTTAAAAGTTTATGCTTTATACACTAAATTGAATTTTTATTTTTAAGGAAATGTTTAAAGAAAATTAAAGATTAAATATCAAATTTCATAATAAAAAAATAAGTACTCATACAATGTTTAATAAATATGTAAAATTTTATAATTTATTATAAATATTATCACATTTTTAAAAATATTAGTTTAAAAATTTTATGAAAAAATTCAAAAAAAAAAAAGAAGAAGAAGAAAAAGAAAGTAAAAGTATGTTTTTTTAAGAAGTGACTGAAAAAAAAATCAAAGTTCAAAAAAAAAAATAATTCTGACCCTTAAACAAATCCAATCATTAAAAATATTTGAAATTAAAAATTTTAGGCTTTCTTGTTAATTACATATATATATATATATATATATATATATATAATATAATTAGATAACTTATTGTCAAGTCAAAGAGATTATCCATATTTAATTTAGTCCTTATCTTTCCTCACCCTTTACAATTACTATTACTAGTTTTGCATTTATGACTATGTTTTGTGGAGCGTTTTAGTTATTTTCTAATATAAAATAATTGCATCACCTACTGACATATTAACAGCTTATCTCTATTTAATTTTATTTGTAGTTTCTCTCTCTTTTACAATTATTATGATTAAATTTATATTCATGATGCAATTATTATGATTGAATTTACATTAATGATTGAATATTAATTATGTTTTGTGGAGATTTTTAGTTATTTTTTAATCTAAAATAATTGTATTAGTTACTGACATCATGACATGTCATGAGTTTATCTTTAATTTTGTTCTTATCTTTCATCGCTCCTGACAATTACTTTGATTAGTTTTGCATTTGTCATTTAAGATGTTCCTTAAAATTCATTTTATTATGGTGTGTCTATTTGCACTGTACATCATGTTCGGTAACGCCGGCATTCCGAGCAGGTGATCCTCGACCTCGACCGTCTCTTCGGGATCAACGTCCGCGGCATGGCCGCCTGCTTGAAGCACGCGGCGCGTGCAATGGTGGAGCAGCGGCGCGTGAGGGGAGCATCGTTTGCACGTCGAGCGTGACGGGCAAAAAAGGCTGCCCCAACAGGACTGACTACGTCATGTCGAAGCACGCGGTAGTTGGGCTGGTCCGGGCCGCCAGCAAACAGCTCGGAGAGCATGGATTAGGGTGAACTCCTTCTATCCGTACGCGGTTGCGACGCCGCTTTTGCTGGGCATGCACGGAACGGAGGCGGCGGAGATTGAGGAGCCTTTTGGGGGATACGTTCCGTTGAAAGGGACGGTGCTGAAAGCGAAGCATGTGGCGGATGCGGTAGTGTTCCTCGCCTCTGATGACTCTGCTTTCGTCTCCGGTAATGATCTCACTGTCGACGGCGCCTTCTTAGCTCAATAAATGCAAACGTGAAAATTTTTCTAATTGTTATAAGCAAAGTGCCAAGCTTGATTTTATGTATTCGAGCCAAAATGCTATTAGGGCATAAATATTTACAACAATAAATGCAAGCGTGAACTGAAATTATAACAAATATGTCAAAATTACACATTACCTACTCGTCTCACCTGTCTCATTTGAACAAAGTATGATGATACTAATGATAGATACGGAGACGATTATGTGAATTTTGGCATATTCTCCGAATAGGTATAGAATAGGAACGGATACAGGTACGATAATCTTCATCTATTCCTTATACATTTAAAATTTATTTATTAATTTATATATATTTTTAATATTTATTCAATGTATATATAATATATATTTCTATTTAATATGTATAATAGTTATAATACTTTTTAATATTTATTATATTTAACGGGTAAATAAGGATAAGGATAAGGATAAGAAACTCGTTACCTAGTGGAGACCGGTATGGGAAAATTTTTCATCCCTACAACTGGAATGGTGATGAGTATTGTTAGACGGCGACGGAGACAGAAAAGGTCATGCCCTTCATACCCACCTCGTTGACTTCTGTACAAAGATTGTCTTTCATTATGGTACCAAGGCCGTATTGAGCTTCGAAAAATGTAGAAAACTCTAAAAAAAATCTCTATAATTATTTATAATTTTTTTTAATCTGGAACCAGGTGAATCTCAATAAATTTATATATTTTTATAAATTCTAATGAATCTATATAAATTATAAATTTTTTTTTACAAATCTCGATAATATTTTTAAAAATTTCAAAATGTTTTGAAAGAAAAATAAAAAAATGTATGTTCAATCCGTTCAAATAGACGAAAAACCATATGAATAGAGCTATTCTTCTTTTTTTTTTTTTTTGTGGTTTGTAGTTTACATTCTAAACGCAAAAAAAAAAAAAAGAAATACAAATCACATTTTATCTCAATTTTTATAACTCCAAACGGACGCTTAATTAAAATGTAAAACATGAGATTGTGTAAAATATATATACACATCAGTTTGGAGTTTAAAAAAGAAAATTACAAAATTTTATAAATTTTTACAATTATAATTAAACATTATAAAATTTAAATTTTTTTACTCATACCACAAATCATGACACATTAGATTTTATAAATTTATATAATTCTAAAACAATATCTCTCACATCACCTAAAATACGATGGCCATTTCCAATGAGACTATCATTATATTAATAGATTTCACCATGGTAATCGCCATGATTCTGCCGCCAACGTTAAAGTTCCGGAGAATTTTAATTAATTAAGACAAATATTTTGACGAGACAAAGGACTACTTGTCAGCTCATGTGCATGGCTAACTCTAGCAACAGAGAAGGTACAATATTTTTCAGTGTGGCTTATCTGTGAGAGACAAAAAGGACCGCTTCAATTCTAGGTTGTGCGAATCAACGACAAATATGAGAAACATAAACAAAAATCAAAATAAATTGACCCTTAGCCGTTTGGCACATTATATAGATATATAATTTTATATTTATGAGTGACAAAAGGTAAAAATTTATAAAAATTTAAGAAGTCAGAAAAAATTAGTAAAATTTGATTTTATATTTGATATAAAATTTAAAAATATATAATAAAAATAATAAAAAATATAAACACAAACCAAATACGGCCTGAAATTGTTGTGATTTTAATTTATTACAAGTCGGGTTCTGATTAGAATATGAACCTGTTAGGTGAAGGCTAAAGTAGTGGATCTGACTATGGGCTTAAGAGTATGATCGGCTCAGCTTGTATTTTAGGTGTGTTTGGAGTTGTATAAAATTATATAAATTTATAAAAATTAATGTCTCGTGCTTTGTACAGTGAATAGAAAATTTAAATTTTACAGTCCCGTAATTCACGTTTGTAGAGATTTGTAATATTTTGTTTGGCTCCAACCTATCCCTTTGAGAGGATTTGTATAATATTAATAGTTTACCTCCACATCTGGGTTTGGCAAAAAAAAAAAAAAAAAATTCAATAAAAAAATTAGGACCGGCCAGATAGGGTTGATAAATTTCTTTAACTAAATTCAATATATATTTTAGACCTTGAATGATATTTGCCAAAATTTTAGGCTTCGAGTGACTAAGCCAGAATGAACTCAATAAAATATGTTACATACCTTCAAAAGTCCGGGCCCAATCAAAATTTGATGAGCCCCACGAACAGGGATGTATGTGAGCTGATTATTGTGGTCGGGCTTGATATGTCTTATATATAAATTAGGTTCGAACAAAATTCGAGGGCTTAGACTTAAAAACATTAAAATTAGGTTCGGCTGGTTAAAATTAGTTTATATCAAATATCGAAAAAATTAAACA
>QLOD02000013.1:33461378-33474318 GCA_003260245.2 Sideroxylon spinosum | reverse complement strand
AGTACATATGATTGCCTTTCTTTTTTATCATTTTGATAAAGAGAGAGTTTGATTACCAAAATCAATCAAAACTCATCAATTTTTATAAATTTTTTATATTTTCTTCCAATCAAATTTTATCATATATCACTTTTACATTAAATCTTTATATTTTTATTGTATTTTTTTTTTTTTTTGGGTCATTTAATCAACACTGAAGTATACAGGATTGCATGCTTGGCGTAAAGTGCATAAGATTGCTAGTCACCTTTGTAACCTTTAGTTGCACGTACTCGTCCAATGTCCCGAGTGTGACCCTCACGTACTTAAGGCTAACTCTTCAATTTATTTTGACCCTTAATTCATATCATCACCACCCCAAATTACAATTGACTTGACTCCTAAAAGATATCATAAATATTTAGGCAGCTCGATCACATTATTCGATTACAATAAAACTTTAAAATCTTAGACAACAAGATCAACTTTTCAAAGCTATCACCGCAATAAGGATTCGATGGAAATTTAATTTTTTAGGAATTTTTTATTAAAAATTAGTAGGTATATATATATATATATATATTTTTTGGTAAAATAAGTAATAATTTTTTATCAATTTTTAGCATATTTTAGTAACTTTTGTGTCTGGTAAAATTTTTGTTTTTGCAACTTTAAGTAATTTTTTTTGTGTATTTAGTAAAAATTTTTGTAACTTTTTAGTTATCTAGGTCACTGTTGATGAGAGCATACAAGGAACAAAACTTAGTATCCTGCTAAATACCTATTCACCAAAAAATGATTTACTAATTTTTGATCCACCAAACGATACCTAAAACTAGTCTAGTTTAAGTCGTAACCCATCCTTACTCTAGCCCGAGGTTGCTAAACATGTAGAACTCAATGCTTTGAATGTTAATCTACCTATACTTCAACACCCTATATGTCACTCCTATGATCTTGAATTGCATTGCCATTTATTTTGACACTTATTAGCGTCATTCGTACAAGAGCTAATCGTGGCAATCTGGAATATCTTTCATTTGTTGTCCCACGGGGTCATTGTCTTCCTTAGCACAAGAATTGCACTTAGTGGAACACTGCCACCTTAAAGTGTCTACATTTGAGCTATGCCACTTTAAAGTGGTTTCCTGGAAGGGAGTATCTTATTGAAATTATAATTTTTGGAATGGTAGTATTAATTTCTTTGGAAACTTGCAATTACAACCCTAATTGAACAGGACGTCTTTATGGAGCAGTCTCCTCTCACCTTTTACGGGAGATATGTCTTTAGAATTCAACTGATACTATGTTTGATGGGGTAATAAAAAATCGTTCTCCCTTTATTTCTCTGTATTGTAAATTCATATATTTTGGACAAATAAAAACTTGATTATTCGTTGTTGGAAAAAAAAATAGTAGGGACTTGGCAAGACTCCCAAACACATTCTCCATAGCAAGAACGTGCTTGGGAGCAACTCTTCCGTCCTATAAAACACCCAAAGTGGGTCCCATTATTCTAAATACCAATATTTATTTAACCATGACTATAAATACTACTAGGTAATTGATTCCATTTATTTATTATCGTTTAGTTAAATTTAATTAGTTCTCAACTATATAAGTAACAGACAAATAGGATATTTGGACATTCTCTAAATCTTAAATCACACCCACTGCCCTGGCTCATCTATGGGATATTTGGACATTCTCTAAATGTCAAATCAAACCATTACCCTAACTCATCCCACACGCATTCAATGCTAAGGAATAGACATATAATGTAAAGCAAACCGTCACAAGTTAAAGGTACAAGTAATGGGAAGGTAATTATGATTTTATTAATTATTTTGATATTTATTTATTCTTATTATCACATTATAAACAGATAGAGGTACATGTAGTGGGAAGGTAATCATGATTTTACCAATTATTTTAGTACTTATTTATTCTTACTATCACACTATTAATAAAAGACTTAGCACTAAATTTGAGGTGTGTTCATTATTTTCCATAAATTACTGTTAATTTATTTTCTATTCTCTTTAGTTTTTGTTGACTTTATTATCAAAGGGATTCTGGTCTGATACCTTACTCGATCCTTTTTTTTTACTTTTTTTTCTATGCAGGTTTGATTATTATGGTGGTGTTTGGATGACAAAAAAGTATAAAAAATTGATGTAAATATAATATACGGTAAAATTTAATTGAAAGAAATTAAAAAAAATTAGTAAAAATTGATAAATTTTAATAAGTTTTGATAAACGAAACACTCCAACGTGTGTAATAGTCATGAATGTTATTTGATATTTTTAATAAAATTTTAAGATTTGATTTGATTTAATTTGATGACATAGTAGTTAAATATTAAATGTAATCCTAAAGTTATTGTTGTATGTTGTAATTGGATGATTAGGTAATAATTCAGGTATTTTCGAATAATACTCAATATGAATGCATTGTAATTTATTAATAATCCTTGATTACGCGTTTGCAAAAGTGCTTTTTAATTTGAAAATAAGTTTTTTAACAGTTTCAAGAGTATATGTATAAGAATAACAAAAATATAGGATTAAATTCACAATTTTTGCAAAGAAGGAGCTGCAAATATATATATATATATACACACACACATATTATATTTTAAGTTTTAAAAATTACAAAGTCAATGCAGTTCGCCCAAAAAAAAAGAAATATTCGACCACAATTTCTCTTTGTTTTCCCTGAGTTTACGAGGTTGTGGGTGGGGGCAGCTCGCTTTCATTCCAAATTTCCAATAGTCAATGTCTATCCATATATAGAGAGAGTTTTGGCTTTTCCAGTTGGTGGAAATATTCTTGCACGCTGTTTTCCAACCTATCTACATCCCATTAAATAGATAGATATTTCGGGTGTAAAAGATCCAAATTTGTGCAAATTGTAAGGATGTTCCCGGAGGGCCAAAGGTGTTCTTGTCAATCATAAATCTCCTCTCAACTGTCTCTGATTTTGCCGTCTCCGTTCTACTCCTGGTTTTCTTCTCTGAATTCAATTGTAAGTCTCTGTTTCTACCTTTGGTTTTATACTTGGGTCGAGTTGGGTTTTCCTGAAATTTGAAGTGCTTGTTTGATTTGTAGAAAATCAAACTCTAATTTGTTCTGTTCTGAACTCCCCAAACCCACTTGGGTGGGTGGGCTCTATATGGATTATGTTGTTTCATTATTTATGCCATATTTTCGTACGATCTTATCATATTTGCTAACTTTTTGGCTTAAGGGCTGGTGGATTTCTTGTTAGAATTTTTATAAAATTGAGTTGATGAATTTAGCCTCAAATTGAAGGGCCACTTCAGTTATTGTAAGCATTTGATGTGATTATGGTTTTGTTAATATGTTTGTATTTTGAAAAAAAGAGGTGGCTAACATCACTTTTTTATGTTAGTCATCTGACATAAAAATTGGACGGCTCACAACAATAAGTTTGAAAATTCCCATCCTAAAATTTTTAAATTTATTTTTATTGCGAATCGTCGAATTTTGATCAACAGCTCACAATTCGATATCACATGGCTAAAATAAAAGTGATGTTAGCTTTCCAGTCCTTGTAATTCTGCCCTACTTAGGAGTTGAATATGGGTAGACACTCTTAATGCGGCTTAGGAGCCCTCTCTTCTCTATAAATAAGGACAGGACAGTCCCCATTATTTGAGCCTTAAGTTTAAGAAGAGCAACAAAGAGGAACTAGTCTGTTTGCTTGCATTTTAAGCAAAAGTCTTCCGCATGTATGTATTTAACTTGATGCCTTAACGTATTTCGTATGTTCTGTGCTTGACAAACTGCAAAAAGTTTACTTTGTTTTCTCAAATTACAGTTCAAATTTGCTCAAATTATGGTTTCTTTTGTGATATTTGTTGTTGCTTCTTTCTTTCCAGGTTGAAAACTTTTTCAACCATTAAACAACAAGGGTTGACTAATATTGAAATTTTAGAATTTGAAGAGTCATCATACTGATTTATAATTAGAGGATTGCGGCGTTGACTTCCATTTTAGTCCTGTTTATGAAGGGGCTGGATCTCAAGGTTGGGAATATATAGATCCCATATAATAACAACAGTAAAAATTGTGGCGTCTTTGATTTTATGATTTCAGGGACTTTGAATACTTAACTTAGACTTGTCTAATCATATATTGGAAGAAACAAATAAAATAAAATAATTGGATATGCGATGTGGCATATCTGGGATGTATTTTGGTGTGTCGAAGATGTATGTGTGTTCGATACGTATCGGATATGCATATGGCACTTATTGTGATTCTGTGAAGTGTTTATACTTCATTGGTTTGTATTTACAAACTGTTCAGGAATAATTTTTTTTTTTTTGTTTTTTCGAATTGTCTAATTTATATGATTCAATGAGGCATGTGCTTGTGAAAGCTGAGATTACACAAACACACACTTACTCTCTCAATATTTGATTTCATATAAAGAGCATTGAATCAGTTTGAAAACAAACTATAACCAGAGACAGTAGATTTTATGTATGTATCATAAGTTATGACAGATTTCTTGTCATCTTCGGCAAACCTTCTAACATCTTCTCATTTTTGTGCTTTCAAAAGAGGACATGGGCAATCTATTTGGTTGCATACAAGTGAATCAATCCACAGTTGCTATCAAGGAGAGGTTTGGCAGGTTTGAAGATGTACTTGAGCCAGGATGCCATTGCCTACCTTGGTTCCTTGGAAGTCAGGTTGCTGGCCACCTGTCCCTCCGTCTGCAGCAGTTGGATGTTCGTTGCGAGACCAAGACAAAGGTCCATCTCATTCCCCAAGAATGAACATGATTCTGTCTTTGGTTTAAATTGTGAAGGTTTAGATTTACAACATTATTGGTTCTCTGGGCTGGCAAAATGTTAAAACCAACTGCTTGTGACGAGGAGTTGGTTTTAACAAATACTTGCAAAATTATGGTTGTTATATTCATGTAGATAGCTAACAAATGCATGCAAAATTATATTATTATTTTTTTAGCGTGTTTTTATTGTTATTTTTTCAAAGGCATTGTATATGTGCCCTTCCCCCAGTGTATATATATTATTGATGACTAAAAATATATATTAAAGTGCACCAAAAGGGGCGCAACCGAGTAAAAATGTATACTCGAACGCTCAACAGATCCTACATACCCATAGATATTGTGTTCATATCTGTACTTGTTAGTATGCCAATTTTACTTGTGCAACTGCAATGACCAAGTTTTGTGGATGTTTATTTGGCAGGACAATGTATTTGTCAATGTTGTAGCATCCATCCAGTACCGTGCCCTCGCAGATAAGGCCAATGATGCTTTCTACAAACTCAGCAACACGAGGAGCCAAATCCAGGCCTATGTTTTTGATGGTAGAGGCCCAAGTCCTAACCACTTAAAAACTGTAGATATAATCATTATTTAGTTTTAAACATAGATGTATATATATATTTTTAATAATATTACATTATTATCTGTTCTGAATTTACCTTCTCTATCTATTTAGTAATTAGAGCAAGTGTTCCAAAGCTTAATTTGGATGATGCCTTTGAGCAGAAAAATGAAATTGCCAAAGCTGTTGAAGAGGAACTGGAAAAGGTAACTTATCTGAATAAATAGTTTGTAAATTGCTATAATGAAGTGTATGTCCTAACATGGCTTTATTGCTGTTGTCATCATAATTTCTCACAGGCAATGTCTGCTTATGGGTATGAGATTGTTCAGACACTGATTGTTGATATAGAACCAGATGAAAATGTAAAGCGGGCAATGAATGAAATCAATGCTGGTAAAGTATACAGTATTCACCTCCTGAATTATAAAATGCATATTATTTTCCCATTCTTATCATAGAATGTACCCAAACTGCTTACTGCTAGCAACTAGCTATTCACCAGAGTTCGGCAAGTAAAATTGAGCAGACCGTAGAATTTATAGTGTTAACAAATGGGAGTTCACAATCAATGCTTTTGATGGATGTATCCTACCTAACTATAGTT
Source organism: Sideroxylon spinosum (assembly GCA_003260245.2). Classification (NCBI taxonomy): domain Eukaryota; kingdom Viridiplantae; phylum Streptophyta; class Magnoliopsida; order Ericales; family Sapotaceae; genus Sideroxylon; species Sideroxylon spinosum. The sequence continues at coordinate 33,468,337 of QLOD02000013.1, read as the reverse complement.
AATCATTTTCTATAATTGAATTTACGAAGCTAGAGTTTTCCGAGGTAAAAACCAATCAAATGCTACAAGCTTGTACATGGATGAACCATGAGAGTCAGTGCTGTGGTATATCTGTATTACACTAAAGTTACAGTGCATGTACTTTGAGAACCTTTACTTTGGACAGAGAAATAAAAGAATAAGGACAAAAAATGTAGTTATCTTAGATGTGGTTCAGTATGTTTTTCAGCATGCAGTACATAGGGGGAGGTTTAGTTGGAGCGCTTAAGTAAAATAATACATAATTCTCTTAAAGCATAATCTCAATAAATGGTCAGAATTCTAAAATTCCAAATATATAAAAAAAAAAAATGAGATAAATATAGGGTAAAATCAATTTAATATTCCAATAAGTAAATAAACTATTATTTTATTTTCTCTTTTCTCTGTCTTCAATTTATCTACATAGGTTAGATTTTTGGTTGGGGTTGTTATGTTCCTAAATCCTGATCACAAATGAATCATGATTGCGGTTCTAGTAACCATGGCAAGATAGACAATAGCTGTTCAATAGGAAAATAGCACCCCATTGATGGGGATTACACTAATTCTGCCAGCCTTCTTGAATAGTGTATGCTCCGGTACTAGAAATTTGCCATACTGTATTGAGCCAATCATACGAATCCAATATCAATGCTATTTCTAGAGCAACTGGATATTAATTAACCATTTTCAATGTCCAATGACTTGACATTTCTCAAGCTGCAAGGCTGAGGGTGGCAGCAAATGAGAAGGCAGAGGCCGAGAAAATTCTACAAATCAAGCGAGCCGAGGGAGAGGCAGAGTCAAAGTACCTATCAGGACTGGGAATTGCTCGGCAGCGCCAAGCGATTGTGGACGGTTTGAGAGACAGCGTGCTGGGCTTTTCTGTGAATGTGCCGGGAACCACTGCAAAGGATGTGATGGACATGGTCCTCGTCACCCAGTACTTCGACACCATGAAAGAAATCGGTGCTGCTTCCAAGTCCTCTGCTGTGTTCATACCCCATGGACCCGGCGCTGTGCGTGATGTGGCCTCTCAGATCCGTGATGGTCTTCTTCAAGGTTCTCAACAGCATTGATTTTTCTGCTTGAGGCTCTGTTAAATTGTTATTGTGCCTAATAAGTGTTTATTTTCATGGTGTTGGACTTGTTTTGGTTTGATCTCTGTGTGTTTGTCATCAGTTCATATGACTGTATATAAGTGCTTAAAGATTGTCACAAAGTGATCATTTGATATTGTGTGATACTGTTTCTTGCTGTTGACGCTTGATCTTAAATATTTACTAGTCCATTTCTTCATATATATGTATATAGCCTTATATAATTAGAGTTGGATAATTTTAATTTTTAACCATATAGTGATAAAAAAAAAAAATGTAGATCACCCCCCTAAGGATTCAAATCTTCAAACAGTGGAATTGTCAAGCATGGTTAGTGGCCATTGTAGATATTTGTGGCGGTAGAATCACACTGCCAGCTCTTTCACAGTAATCATGGAAACATGTCTCTTTTGAGGTGAATCCTAAGAGATTAAACATGGAAGGTTAGCATTTATTCACAAAGGTTTGAACGACATTATAACAGCTCGACTAAACGTGCCACAGCAATGTACCTTTATTCACAATGATTTGAATTTTCATCTTCGAATTCTAGCACGTTGATGATTTATTTGATTGCAATCTCTCGATAAGCCTTGAATCCATTGCTATTGATTTTATTGCCCGTGCTATGATAGTTGTGAAAATGTTACGAGAGTTCAAAAAAACTGATTGAAGCATTTTGGTTTACATTTGAACTGGTAATTAGTTCTCTGATAATTAAAGAACCAAAAAATTGGGGGTGGGGGAGGGATGGGTTGGATTTACAACAAAAAAATTAGTTTTATGTTACGATGTCATAATATAGCTTTTCTTTTCTCTCTCTTTTAACCCTTTCCCTTTCTTTCTCACGGGTGTTACATTTTCTCTTCACAAAGTTTTCTTTTTTCACCTTTGGTTACAGCGTCAAACACAACTTAAGTTGAAATACAATGTGATTTAAATTAATTTCTAAATAAATAAATAAATTATTATATTCATCACAAATGTGAAACCCTATTGGAGCCACTAGTGAAAATCGATAGCAGATTATGTATCTACAGAAACAATAATGTATTGGGATGTTAAAACAATCCATGAACTTCCTACCTAAAAGGGATACAGTGTTGACGTTTGGGAAAGGGGTGTGTAAACAATTAACAAATTCTATGCGGGTTAGAATGCAATCAATGTTAATACTTTGCCCGACACAATTACACCAAAACCTCTGGCATTTCGAACTTTGCCTTCCTCTCTCTCTCTCTCTCTCTCTCTCTCTTTCTCTCTCTTCCCCTTTTCGTTATTTCAAGCAGTTGTCAATCAATTCAAATACAGAAAAAATAAAAAAGACCACTGCCTTCCCACCTTTCACCTCCCCCAACTTTTCACACTCCTTTCTATGTTATTGAGCCAAAACCAAAAATAGTTGTTTCATTCTCATTTGCTCTCTCCCCCACCCAGCAGAGAAAAAGGCCTAGAAAAAGTGCTATCAATCAAATGATTTAAAAATTCCCCCTCTCACCCACCAGTAGTAGCATTTACATTAACCGGTCAGACAAGCTTGGAAGTCTTCTAAAGAAGTTGAGGCTAGCTGGTGGCATGGGGTCTCTGAACATCGGGTGGCGCAAAAAGTAAAACCCAAGTGCCACAGCCACCATTTTTGGTGGCACCGCATAGAGCGTCACAGTGATCAAAAGACACACCCCTATGAATAGCTTGGTGGCCCGTGGGTCCCTCCAGCTCACCAGTGCTTGTACCCGCTCTCCCTGCGTTGCAAAATCACCCAATACCGTTTGTACCCGGCCCGCCAACGCTCTCAACCGGTCATACCTCATCCGGATTATTTCAGGCGGTTTTGAACTTGGGATCGTGTCGAATTCCTCGTCCAATTCGTCCGGGTCGACCGTCTCCGCTTGGGAGATCCGAGTGTCCATTCCCGCCGGAATTTTCGGCTTGAACCGGTAATACCATACTCCTATAAGGAAAACGTAGAGGAACCCGGTTGGGACTATCAAATCCGGGTACCAAACAAGCACCAAGTACAGCAAGTGGACTAGTATTGTTGTGATCGGGTTTCTCCATCTTCGGATATCGTCTAACCATTTCGCCAACCCGACCGCCCATGCCAGCACAGCCACGATCCGGAACCAATTGGCCTTGCTCTTCCTCATGCTCCAAGTGTGTGAATCCGCATCCAAGATGTACCGGACTACCTCCGCCCCCAGCGGCGGTTCCGACCGGGCCAGCCAAGCCGCCACCAATTTGGTGGCTGCCCCGCGGAGGGCCTCCTGTTGAGCCAACCCGAGCGGGCGGAGATAGTGCATTCTCGGTAGCAATGGCTGGCCGTAAACGACGCTAATCTCCGGCAACAATGACGAGTAGGCAAACCGAATCGCCACCTCGATTTCGCCCATTTTCTTCAACCCGGTTCTTTGGAGGGCCAGCAAGGGGTAGGAGTTGGTGTACACTTTGTTGCCCTCCAGGGTAGAGACCCGGATTCGGACCTTGCCTATGCGGTAATCGGGTTTGTCCTCGGACACGTCAGCAAACATACGCCAGTTGTCGAAGACTCCAATGGTGAGGACGGTGCAGGGGTCGTAGACCTGCCACGTGTACTGCTCGTTCCAGCGTGGATCGAAGCAGTCCGTGATGGTCCTCGTGCGGACCCACTTCTTCCCGTACTTCGCGAGACAGTAAGCATCGGTGGACCCTTTCCCTACGCCCTTGGATTTCATCGGGAGCAGCCCGCGAGCCCCCAGGATGCCCAGCTCCAAGATCCCCATCGGCGGCTTCCACAGCTGCTTCGCCGTCGGCCGGAAGTCGCTGCACAGGTGCGCCGCCTCGTCCAGCACGTGATACCCGCCCTCCAAGCACAGCCTCAGGTGTATTCGCCCGCAGTAGGGCACACCATATGCCAATCCGCAACCGTAAACGGCGGCATCTGTCCCTCCTCCTCCGCCCTCTAAACCAAACCACTTGGAAGACACGTGGCGTTCGTCCAGCCGTTGCTCGATTGAGGCCAGAGGGATCATGATTTGGCCCAGAATTATCGGATCCCTCGCCGTACGATCCTCGACGAGCAAAATCAAACTGTCGTCGAGGGGCTCGCCGGCGACGAACACGAGGTCGTCGTGCCAGAAGAATGACGACGTGTGATTGTTCATGACTCCCCGTCGAGTTCGTGCGGACTGAAACCCTAGCATAACTTTCACTCGAATTTCAGGAGCAGTCAGTGGAGGCAGATTTGGAGCAATGTGGAGGTCTTGAGCTTCGATTACCGTGACTCTGAGATACCACAGCTTGGGAGATTGGTAAACCTTGGAGCGCGTGTGGGCCACGTAAGGCGCGTCGGAGCTCCACGATTCCGCGAAAGCGTCGTCGGCTTGCGTTCCGATCCACACAGCGACCTGAATATCGCCGGAGACGGCGCTGGAATGTGGCTCGTCGCCGCCGCCTTCGAGGCGGTACCACTGCGGGGCCAGAGGACTGTCAGGAGGATCGCGGACGGGGACATCGGAGAGGTCGAAACACACGCCGCCGAGGAAGCGCTCGGTGGGAGCGTCCCACGCAGAGATCTCTAGAGTTGAATTACCAGAGTCTGGCTTGTTCTGAGCGAAACGGAAGACCTCGTGCCATTCGGGGTTCGCCGAGATATCTCCGGGCCTGTAGCACGCCGGTTTAGACTTGACTGAATGGCTCGAATGACGAATGCACAGATAAGGATTCCCGCTCGCTGCGAGTCCGCGAGCTTTGAAGATTTTGACGAAGACGTACGGCATCGGTTCGACGAGACCATGGGACGGAATTTTATCCGATTCGCCGGGGAACTTGCTTCTGATGACTCTTGGGTGGAAGTAGTCTGCGTTTGGTGTCTTGTGATACCTAACCCTCTCGTTCCCTCCAACTCTCCCCGCCTGCATCTTCCTGATCACCTCCGTCGGATAACGCGGAATCGGCGGCGTTGGTTCCGTTTGTGGTACCACCGGCGGCACTTCGTGACCATAATGATGATTCTGATGATGATGATGATGATCCGGCTGCACCATGACCACCGGCGGAGGAGACTCTTCTATCGTCACCATCGGCGGGGTCTGGTTTCCCTCCATGGCAACGTCAGTCGGCACCGGAACCTCCAAAACTCTACCATCCGCTGCCACAACAGAGGCCCCCGGCATTCCAAGTGGAGCCTCGTTCTCCGGCTGCGGCTGCGGCTGCGGCTGCGGCTGCGGCTGCTGCTGCGGTGGCGGACCTTCAGTCTGTTGCTCATCGACCAACTGATCGTAGTAGTAGATTCTCAACCCTAGCTCTCCCCGAATCCAACTGAGCACGCTTTTCTTCTCCAACTGAAAGTAGATCAAGCCCTCCTCACCTCTCTTCGCAAACTGGCTTCCGTAAATCTTCACGCGGCCCAGAAAGTGGTTCTTCCTCGCATTCCCGTTGCTCATCATCTTCTTATCGTTGAACACTTGGACTTCGAGCTCTTCGTACTCCATCGTCCTCGGATCGGACACATCGAACTCTAGAGCTTGGTTCCAAACAGGATTCAAGTTCCTGTTCACCGTCGACGTTCGCCTCTTCTGGCCGTCGAAGTCCGCCACCACGTAGGCGCTCGAACTTCCCTGGCCGTCCTTAGGAAGAAGGTTGCGCGCGTTGACGACTTCCACGATCAGCTTGCGTATCGTATTCGGCTGGAGTGGATGCACGGAGGACGACGTAGTCATGCTCTCATTTTCCAATCTCCAGCAGGCGTCGAGTCAGATTCCGATCGGTGGAGCTTGAAAATCAAGGGTGCACTACGAGACGTGACACCGCCGTTGATGGCGGTGAGATGAGGTGATTCGTTGTTGGTTAGTTTTTCCCTTCTTTGTTTGCTTTGTTTTTCAGTGGCCTTTTTGATTTCGTTCTTGGCTTTTCTATTTCCTCACCGGTTATTTATTTTTATTCTTTTTCTAATTTTTGTTTTCGGTGGTTTTTTTTTTAATTTAAATTATTTACCACATTTCTCTCTTTCGGATTAGGGAATGTTTGGTACTTGCTAATTGCTGCTATTATACACACACAGGAGGGGCGAGAGAGAGAGAGAGAGAGAGAGAGAGATTCCATGCCGTCTCGTGAAGGTTTTCCTTCCCACTTTTCGGCTTCATCCTTTATTGGGTTCTCAAACAAACTTTTCCATTTCCAAATTGGATACATCTGTAATTCTGTAAATTAGGAGGGGTTTTATTTTATATTTGTTGTATTGATTGAAAAAAAAAAAAAAAGATAAAAGACTGTGAAGCAAATGGTAATGGGTGTTCAATGCGGAGGCGGTGAGACTTTTAATTAGCCTTTGATTTAGACTCAAGTTATACTCGGAAAAGGATTAATAAAGGTGTTGTTTAAGGTCTTCTTTCTTACGTATGCGCCCACATTGATTATTCGGTTAAATTAATTATTGTATTTTCTAAAGGGTTATGCTGCCGAGTAAGGTGATTCCAACGCCACATCAATCTTTTGAATTATACGGTAACTTATTGCCGTGCAGTTCATGTCCATCTTAGCTTCGAATTTTCATTGCATCTTTCGGGCTTACAGAGTAAGGACATTTCAAAATAGTTATATTGAATATGTATTAGACACAAATATATATATATTTAAAACATTTCAAGATACGTATTGAATGATGTGTTAATCTATTTTATTATTGCTTCTTCAAACACGTAAATAAAACAAATTTAGATAGTGTTTGGAGTGTTAAAAAAACTAAAAAAAACTAGATAAAATATAGTTTGAGGGAAATTTTAATGTTTGGTGTTTTTAACCAAAATGGATTTTTTTTTTAGATGAATAATGTAATTTTTAGATTTTTGCGGTAAAAAAAAA
>QLOD02000013.1:33431374-33447738 GCA_003260245.2 Sideroxylon spinosum | reverse complement strand
TAAAGTAGTTTCTCCAAGCTAAATTCAATACTAAAGATATAGGGGCATTGAAGTATTTTCTGGGAATTGAAAAAAAAAAAAAAAAGACATTTTAACAACAAAACCAACTGGTAGACAAGAAAACTGGCCCGGCTAATTTTAGTATTTTATTCTAAAGGTTCAGTACTAACGGTGTTATTGTTATCTCTGAAATTCTCATCAAGATAACTCCTTGAATTTAGCCAAGCTGCACTAGATGGACACAAGCTTTACAGAGACCGCAAAAATGATAAAAGTTCGTTATTACAAGTAGCTCCTACAAATGATTGAACTTATAACGTATACAATACTAAAATTCTCAATGTAGATGCTATTGGATCTCACCTGAATAGTCCCATTTATCATCCCAAGAACCATCTAGGCAACATAGTGCTTTCTTTGACAATTAACTTTTAGGTTCCATTTAGATAACTATAGATTTCAAATTAATGATTTTGAGATTGAATTATAAGATAGAGAGCTAAAATATAAGAATGTATGGAGCGTTCTAATAATTAATACTAAATTAGTGGATCCACTAATTCCTAAAATAGTGGAGCCTTTCTTATGGAGGATTTCAGATAAATTGATAAACACAAATGCAACCCTATAATCCTTTTCTGTTTGGTTGATGTTCACCATGGTCCAAGGTGGGAAAAATTCAGTTACCCATGTTGAAGGACAAAGTCTCATCTTGTGATTATGTACAATGATTCAGGGTAAATCAGCAATAAGATATGAAAATTGCAGAGCAAACATGATTTAGCAATACACGCTTACCAGTTTCTGCAATTAGAACCCGTGCATCCTCAGTGGGAAAACCACAAACTGCTGGAGTTGGATGGAGGGAAGACAAAATCTTAAACTGGTAACAAAAAGAGACTCGGCCATTAGACAGTTAAAAAGAACACATTAAACATCAAAAATCGAAGTTAAAATATCTTAATATACTCATATGAATATATTTACAACATGATCATTCATAAACTTCCCAGCTTGGAAAGATGAGTTAAATGTTCAAGCAAATAGAATTCCACTACATAAGAATGTACAGACAGAATTCTGGACTGAAGATCCAATTTATTGAACTAAAAGTAAAGCTTAACTACTTGACACTTTGAATTTCACCTCATCGTCTTCACTTCTCAGCATTCCTTTCAGTCGGGCATAGAGATGTTGGACTCGTGGGAGCTTTCGAATTGCCTTCTTTGGTTCAACTAACACCCTGCCACATACAGCCTACAAAACAGAATATCACAAAATAATGATCTGGAATTGTAATTGAAGAGCACGAGTGGACACGTTAAGTGCCAGCCATAGGGCTCATGGCTATATATTTTGTGAAACTGTACACTATTTGCAGGGAAGTTGCAAGTTTGTTTAAGAAGAAGACTAACTAGATGCATTCGGGTCATGATAAACCACATACTCGCCATTAGATCATGTCATTAGTTAAACATTGGCATCAACTTTTAAGTTCTAACAAAGTAAGCAGCACAAGCACCAAGGAGATGCTCAGCAATCCCCCAAGACAGAGAACCAAGGAGACCGCTTTCTCCTTCACCTCGAGCTATCATACTAACCTCATAAAAGAGCTTAAAGCAATTTCAAGTTGAAAATTAAAAATGAATAAAACAACAGTTGGAAAACGTAACAGAGTAATTGAGAGAAGTAATGGATTACAGCTAAAAAAAGAAATTACAATCAGACTGAATCAATGACAATCATGCTCAATTAAAGCTAGAACATTCTGACAAATTTCAAGTACAGTGTAATTGGATTGGTTTTTTTTTTTTTGGGGGGGGGGGGTCGACAAAGAAGAAAGGCATTTATAGCCAGCAAGAGGAGCCACAATACATCGAAGGAATTCCAAAGGAGATAATAGCCATCCAAAACAACAACCAAAAAAAAAAAAGCAAAAAAAAAAAAAAAAAGAGAGAATAACCAAGCCATCTCAAAAAATATCAAAGCTAGAACAAAAATCATCAACTTTTGTCGACGTGTCAAAAGTCACTTGCCTCTAGCTTTCTTCTTATGCATTCTCGTACTATGGTAAACTCTTGATGGTCCTTGGGGCTACAATAAGGATTCGAGAAATAAATAATGGCAAAAGAAATGACAATAGTTACAAAACGGAATATAAATAACTGTTATGAATGAGATATTTGGCTGATGAACCTCGAAAGTAAATCAAGTTCTATTTGAAGATCTACGTGCTCAGATAAACCTCTAGCTCGAGTTCCAGCCAAAGCGTCGCTACAAATGCCACGCCGATTTCGGTGAAATAGTTGCTCTGGCTATTCACATAATTACGTCAGTGACTAATAAAACATCAACATTTAATCCTACATTAGTTGAGAAAATTGTATATTAGAGCTTAGTTGTCTTTTATGTATTTTCTATACAGATGCTTTCATCTGAATGTTATAACATTTTAATTATTTTGAATTCAGAGCAACTTGCATAACAAAAATAACAAGAGCATAAGCTCAACGATCATAAGCAACAATATCACTGTTTTTTCTAATAAACAGGTAACAACATCGCAGTTATCGCTCTAAAAGGAGAATCCCAAATCAGTGTTGTCTACCGCGAGATCATAAGTTAGATTGATGGAGAACTTTACAAGATTGTTCGAGGATGATAAAATCCAATCAAAAAAGTAAGAAAAGCATAATATTTTTTTATATGAAGAAATATTTCTCCAAAATATATCCTCTCCATTTCATGCTTGGAATGGAGAGGTCCATTCCATTTTGCAGATGAGTGACACATCCTAAAGAATTAAATATAATCTCACTAAATTATTAAAAAAGCTTAATATTCCTACACATAAACAATGGACAAAAATGTCAAAAAAGTGCCCATTTAAACAAACTTACAGACTACATGACACATTTAAACAAGTGTATGAATGTGTTTTGAGGTGGGTCCAGACATTTGAAAAATATCTAGTATCAATGGACGTGTCCCATGACTGTCCAAAAAAAGCCAACTTCAAAAAAAGGGGGGGGGATTAAAAACTAATGTGGCAGATCAATAAATGTCCAAAAGTGTTCAAGGAGTGTCAATTTTGATCGGAAGACAATAAAAACATGGTGAGTGTATATTTCTTGACTTAAAACAACTACATTTACGATTTTTTATATGAATTGCTTGATGTGGATATATTTTGACCATTTTCACTTTTTATGACACCGTTATCTAAATAATGGAGTGGAATCCTATCCTACATTCTGACTTGCAATCCATCTTTGGAATGAGAGAGGACTTTAATCCCACAAAATAAGCCTAAATTTGTAAGGCACAAGAAACGTAAGGCACCACCCTTTTTTTGATAAAGGGAAAAAAATTAAGGCACCGATTAAACATAAACATTATATAACGAAATCTCTTACTCATGGAAGCAAAAGGTAGAGAGTGTGTGCTTCATGAAAAGTGCTTTGCACTTTAAAGTGGTGGTAAGTAAGAGAAAAGGAAAAATGAAAAGAGAGAGAGTTGCATTTGGAAATAGTTAACGCCAAAGAAATATTTGCATTATGCAATTGTCAACTAACAATACACATAGAAAAGTGTAGAGGGAGATTTCAAACAAGTTAAAAGGAAGCAAAGAAGAACCATGTTATACGAAAAGTATACACATGAAAATAAAATATAAAAATAATTAATAAGAAGAGGAATGTAATTTAATTCACAAGGAATGGATTTTGGCCATTTTAAAAGGCAAGCCAAGAAGAAGAACCATGCAATTCAAAAAGTATACACATGAAACGATAAAAAAAAAAAAAGGAAAAGAGATTGATTGTAGTTTGATTTTTGCAATGAAGAAGACGATAAATATAATAAAAAGAGGCAAACCAACGCACGAGAGTCCCGCATTGTGGGGTCTGGGAAGAGTCAGATATGCGCAACATTGCCCCTGCTCAGAAAGAAGTTATTTTCAGGGTTCAAACCCATAACCCCACGTTTCAATAGAACAATCTTGTTACTACTTCAAGACCACTTTTGAAAAAGAAAAAAAAAATATGAACATGTATCATTCATTGAAAGTAAAATATTTTCATTTCATTTGTATCTAAAATGGCTGATTAGATTATAACTTTATGGAGACTTTATGCTTGAAATATATGGAAATCCGAGACCAAGGGCTATTCCCACTGAAATAGAATCGATCAATGTTGTACGATGTAGGGAAAACAATGGGAATTGTTCAACATTCACAAAGATGCAATTGATTTTGTAATAATTCTATATATAATGGCTAAATGAGCTACTTTTGGTATTTAGAATGGGTAGATAACATCATAGAAACATATAAAATTATCCAAGGAGAACAAAACTTTCTAGTTGAGAAATCAAGCATGTAATAATACGAACTGTGTTCCCAATGAATGCCGGTGCATCAGGAGGCTGAAGACAGAATTGATATGAATGTTTTCCTTCAACCTGAAAGTAGTAAGCCTAGCAGTATTTAATCTGAAACTAAAATTTTGCCATGTAGTATTAACTGAAACAAAACTAAGATATACAAACAACACCTGTAAACAAGCTAACCATGTTAAAGGTTCGATATCAGCAGTAGTCACAACTCGACTTCTGCGCGCAAGAACAACCTGAATTACAGGGGGTAATATGATGCAAGGAGTAAAATACAAGATAGAGATAAGAAAAATAAATAAACAGAAAATGATAACATATAAACAGCAATGAGGGGAAATGGTAGTTTCAAACAAAAGATTCAGATATGCAATTGTAAGAAATACCTGTACAGCTTGCCAGAGGCTATTAGATCTACAAAAAGCTAAGGTAGAAACTATTGGAATCTAGTACTAATAGATACGACATAAAGTTTAGTATTATGTTTACCTTATTGAGTGGTGAGCTGCTACTGCTTATCATTTGCAAAGCTCTCTTTACAGAATTATCCCAAGACATCTTACTAGGAATGTGATTGTTGCTGAGGATGGACATGTTAGGAACTTCTTTTTGTAATCTTGTAGCAATAAAGGAAACCTACATCATCAAAGACAGGTAAATAAGAAAGAGCAATATGCAAATCTTGCATGTTGTCCACAGCCATGATAAAAACAAGGGTGGGGGATGTTGGAACCGGAAAAAATAAAAAATAAAATAAGGGAACGGAAAACAATTAAAAAAATCAACAAAAGGTACCTTTTCCATTGTGTATTGAACTGCAGCTATAGCTTTTCTATATGTGCAAGACAGTGCATTGTCCCATGCAACAGTTGTAGCAAGGATTGAACGTCCTTCAAGCTCATCAAACTCAACCTGCCATTTAGTTTCTAGAGTGAGTTTTTAGCTACTAAAGATAAACAAAACTCTATTTGTACACTGTCAATTGAAATAGCCACAACATGGAACGAAAATAATTTATTTACCTGAGGAACCATAAAATAAAATGAACCAAAAGCCTCCCATTCAGGTGTTACAATTCCCTTTGCATCAAAGCGGATAGCGCCATATGCACGAATCAAAGGGCATTTCTTAGAGAGGAACCTTCAGTTAAAAGAACCAAAATAATCAGGATTCTAGTCTAGGAAAATTTCAGAATGAAGATGTTAGAAGATTGTAAACATGTATTGATTTCTATTTTCCTAGTATGGGAGATATGATTAGGAACTCTGACTTAATTAGGGATTAGATTAGGGAAACTATCGATTGTTTCTTAATTTGTACATTGCCCTATGTATATGATATATGGTTAGACAACCCTAAGGATGTCAAGCCTTTCCATTCAATCATTGGCCTTGGCAGAAGAAATTGTCAAATAATTTCTAGCTGCTGCAACTACATATTTCACAAACAATGTCAAATCAATGATGTTATAGAAGTTCCGATTTTTCTCTTCTCTTTTTAAAAATATTTTTTTCATGAAGTTGGTTAATTTCTCACGTTAATCTGAAGAGCCAAACACATACTAAATGTGCCAACTCACAATATAGTATTCAAAATTCAAGTGAAATGATTTTCAAAAGACAAAATCTATAACTTAAACGCCATTGAATTTAGAGAACAATCCACTAACAGCACTTCCCCTGAAATAGATAGCAGATGTGTAATACATACCGAAAGGAATTTATTTTCACAAAGACAAATAAAAATTTAAAAATTCCCGACAAAAATGAAAAATAAAAAGGAAAGGAAAAAAGAATAATGTAAATGGGCTTAAAACCTTCAAGCTCTAAAATACACAGGATATACCTACTCCAATGGTTGGAACTTGGAACCTTGCTTTGGTGGTTAAATCCATACATTACCAGAAGAGGCACCTCCATCTTCCATTTTCCAAGGTTCCACTTTAGCAATAGCAAATAGAAAATGCTTTTTAATTCATTTATAAGCTATGCATATTGTCATATTCAAAACCTTTAGGACCAAGTTAAACTATTACAAAAAAAGATGACATTGGAAAATACTAAGTTTTTTATGTTACACATCCATTTTTATATATTTATTAACATGAGGGCGTAAGACAAAAATTGTTTCATTTAGGTTTAAAATACATAAACAACTTGGCCGAACACAGGGCAAGACTGCTTATATTTCGCCCTCCTATACCTCACAAGGTGGGAACCTCGTCAACTCCACGACCCTAATATTAAAATGAAACCGTGCACACACACTACATGTGTGTGAAAGAATATCAAATCTTCTCCTCTTTCACTTTCCCCTTAAGAGTGTGTTTGGATTAAGGATTTGTCAAGGAAATATAAGGAGATTCAAAATTATTTTTTTTATTTGATTTGTGGTGAAAAATAGAAGGAAAAAAAGTATAGGATTTTGAGATATTAAAACTACTTATATAGGAAAAAAACTACTTTGTTGATGAACGTATTTTATTTTCTTATATTTTCGATCTACTCAAACTAGAACATGTGTTTGGGATTCTATGAACACTTCCTCTTTTCCCTTTTCTTTTTTCTTTTTCTTTTCCCTTCCCCTTCCCCTTCCCCTTCCCCTTTCTCTTCCCTCATCAAATCTTCAATTGAAACACACCCTAACTCTTCATCTTACATGGTTCATTGTAATCAATGATCAAAATATCATTTCTTTTTTATGAAACAACCAAAATTTTTCAGTTTGCAAAACACTTCCAAAATGTTTAGATTTCAATGCTAACCAAAACACTCTTAGAAAACAAAAATTTTTATCCTTGATTGCAAGTAGAGTATTCAAAAAAAAAAAAAAATTTAATTAATTAATTAAAAAAATAGTAACAGTAAATAATGGAAAATTAGCGGTTATTTAAGACAATATGTCTGATAAATATACACAAGAACATAAAAGAAATGCGTATAAAAAAGAAGAGCAATGTGGTTTTTACCTCCTAATGGACCGCCAATCATCCAAGGAAAACGGATGCGAATGCTGAAAGAAGACAGCGGAGCCAACGCCGGCCACACTAACCAATTTATAGGCAACTGAACTTTTGGGGGCTTTATTGCCATTTGTGGTGTAATCAATGAAGCGATCGGACCAGTTGCTCTGACTTCGACCAGAGAAAAAGCAGCGAGGAAGGACCTCCTTCTGGGCATAAAGCCAATCGATTGCTTCAATTTGTTGTTGAATTGGCACCTTTGAAGATCAACAGCCAAATTATTATTGAAATTGTTGGTGTCTCTTGTGAATTAACATCATAGAAATGCCCTACTGGCAAAGAATTCTGCCAAATCTAACGTTGGGGTTCTGGGTTTTGAAGCGTAATTTTGCGCGGGAATGGTGAAATTATAAATTTGTGTTGCTACCCCTATATTTTATATATTCTCTATTTGCAACCATATACATTTAGATTTATACAATTATGACACATTACAACAAGCAAATCCCCAATGAATTGGAGAAAAAAAAAAAAAAAAGCACTTCACTTTTTTTTTTTTTTTTTAATACTCAGGATACATGGTCTAGTTTTGTATGCACATCGACTAATCTTTCTGTCCCTAAAATTAACAACTGATAAGCTCTCTAGTAACTCTGGAGAGATTTGAACTAATAATCATTTAAAAAAAAAAAGAGTTTTTTTATGAAAATATCCTTCAAATCATCCCTCTTTTTTTCTATTTGATCCTCGAACTATGAAACAGATCTATTATATTCTCAAACTATATAATTCTGTTTTATTTGGTCCAATCATTAACTCCATTCGTTAAAATTAACAGAAAAATTGTTATGTGCAGGACATGTGAACCTTTTCACCTCACCCCAAAGGTTTAATGGTCAATTCATATCTAATTAATTTAATTTAATTATTTATTAAAATAATTTAATAAAATATATTTCATATTAATTTAATTAATTAGATTAACTAATTAATTTCATTTCATTATATTATTTATTAAAATATTAATAAAATATATTACATATTAATTTAGATAATTAAATTAAATTAATTATACTACTTATTATAAAATAAATTTAATTATATTTTTTATTAAAAATAAATTTAATTTAATAAAATATTTAAATAAAATAACTCATTTTAATATAATGTAACAAAAATAAATAAATTATTAAAGTTAAAAAAATGTTTGTAACAGAAAAAAAATAGATTTTCAAAAAAAAAATTTCTATTTTTCTGTTTAAATTTTTATTTTCCAAAAATAGTAATATAAATATTACCAAACAGAGCCTACATATTTCTCTTAAAAAATATAAGCTGTTTCCCCTCCCCTCATTTTTTTTCTTTATTTCTTCTAAACTAAATAATTAAATTAAGTTAATTAGTTAATCTAAGTTAGACATGGATTGACCATCATAACCCTAGGGTAGGGTGAAAAAGGTTTGCACATGACAATTTTTCCGTTAATTTTAACAAATGGAGTTAATATTCGGACCAAATAAAACGGAATTGGATAGTTCGATGATGTAATTACTGCATTTCATAGTTTGAAGATCAAATACAAAAAATAGAAATACTTTGAGGGATACTTTCATAAAAAACTCAAAAAAAAAAAAAAAATTCACCTAGGATATTATTTCACTATTTTTATTACAAATATAAGATGTGTTTGGAGTTTTAGCAAAAAATAAATAAATAAATTTTTACAAATCCTAATAAAATTCAATTTTTGTACTCAATGCAAGAATTACAAGATTATAATTTTTATGAAATTATACTAATTTTTTTTTCCACTTCAAACACCCTCTTTGTAAATTTGTAAAGTTTACCCATAACTCCTCTCAATTGTTTATTTTTTCCTTTTTTGCAATTTTAAATATTTTTTTTTTGTTTAACATTTTTTTGTTTCTTGGGCATATGTTGAAAAATAATGAGCATTGCTATAAAATTTGAAAAAGAGGAATTTTTAATCAAATAATAAACTCAACTTTTGAAATAAAAATGTCAACTATAACCTCCAACCCTATAGTAATTCTCAAATTTGGAGACACTTGGCGATGTTAGCTCATTATTGAATTATTAGATTTTAATTCAATGGCTCCATCCTTATTGTTATTGAGTTAACGTTAACCTCTTTATATATATGTGTATATATATAATTCTCAATTATTTTCTATCCAAATAGAAGGTAATTTTTAGATGCCTAGTATAGATTCATGACTAAGGGTAAAGTATGTCTAAAAAGATATAGCAAAACTAACAATTTTTATTTTATTTTATTTTATAGGTATAAAAATAAAGGAGCATCACTAGCATGTCTATAAAGTTATGTAGTCAAATTTAAAATGTATAAATACTAAAAAATTAGATGAAATACAATCATTTAAGTATACCTTAAAAAACAAGTATATCCGTTCACATAATTAACTAAATTTATGCATCATAATTTGAGTCTAGTGTTTTTTTTTCCCCATTATATCTAATTTATCTATGATTGAATCATTGTCAAATTACAGGCACTATTGCTGATGAACTAAATATATCAAGGAAGAACACATAAAAAAAAAAAAAAAAAATAGAATAAGATGAATTACTAAATGAATAGACACATTACCTTTGACCATAAAATCATAAATTTTCTTCATCTAACATGAAGATGAAGTTACAATACTTTTATTTCGTTATAGAACATGTAAAATAATTATAATTTTTCTCTAATCTTATTGGTATAAGTCGTTAGAAATTACATAAATTACGATACATTTATACTATTATATAGAGGAAACACTAAGGTGCCATTGGACTTTTTATTTTATTTTTTCATTCTATGTTACTATTTTTTATTTTCTGTTTATATGTTTTATGTTTTGAAAACCCAAAATAAAGAAAACAAAACAAAGCATTTAGTTTGACCTTTTTGTTTTTCGTGTTTTGAGATTTTTTTTTCATTTTTTGGTTGAAGCCACTCAAAACGATTTTTTATCATTTTGTATTTCATGTATAAATTCATTTTCTGTTTTTAAAACAAAATTTGAAAACACAAGTGATCAAATACGTTTTAAACTATTTTTCTTATTTTAAAATTGAAAAATAAAAACTAGATTCAAAACAGATATACCAAATGACACCTAAAAGTTGGTGAAGCTTAAAAGTTAATGAAATTTTAATTTTAATAAAAAAAATTTAGTTACTTAAAATACTCTTCAAACTCTCAACCGATTTAAATTTTAGATAAAGCAATTTTTAAAAACTACTTTTAATTAAGTCATTTTACAAATTTTAAAATTTTAAACAAAACATTATTTTATTTTTATACAAAAAATTAAATCACACACATAATGCGTTCAACCTTTAGTGCAAAATCATATACAATAATTTTTTCGATCAGGTTTAATTTGGAAAATAAAAAAGTTAAGTATTTTTGTAGTTGGTTATTAGTTTATTATTAAAAAATTAATTATTTTATTTATTTATTTTTGGTTTAGGAAGAGAAAAAATACGATTGTTTAGTAGTTAAGTTTTTAATTTGTTATTAATTTGATATTTTTATCTTTTATGGTGTAAAAAAATTTTAAATATAAGAAGATAAATTTGATTATTATAAAAAAAAAACTGAGTAAGCAGAAGTTAAGTCTTTTCAAACGAAATGTTAAAGTTTTGTTTTTAAAAAAAAAAATATATTTATGTGAGTTTTTTTTGAAGAAAAATATCCTTAAACACTAATAATAGATACATCATTTCAATATTCCCAAATGTGAGGGGTTCATAAAAAGGAACTAACCTTTCTTGTTTCTTCCACGTGAAAAAAGAGTCAATCCAATCTTATTGTCTTTCTTTTTGGCATGTCATTGAAAATATAAAAAAATCAATCCAATGGAACGAATCAAACGATCTGATGTGAGTGAGTCTGAGTGACTTTTTAAGTATAGGATAAGGATTTAGATTGCATTATCCATGAACCATCCACGTGGCACATACCCAGTTCATTTAACTCTACCATAGCACACACAGAGGGGAGAGAGAGAGAGAGAGAGGGGTTTTGAGTTACTTCTAATCGGATGATTCCAGAATCAAAAAGAGGTGGATTGGACTTCATGTCGGAAATGGCAGAGCAAAGCCGGTCCATGGCCAATGCCGGCGAGGAGACCGCCGGAAAACTCCGAGTTTGTACAGTTCCGATAGGAGCTTTTGGGTCACCCTGACAACCATTCATGGACATTGAACAAAACTGATGTCTCTGTATTCCAAATTCCAAAACGAAAATGTTAAAAAAAATAAAAATGAAAAATCATCAGATATATATCGATTAAACACTAACTGTGACTGGAATGGAAGAGCCAGCGAGCTTTACCCGATTGGTACTGAACAAATATTCTGATCGTCTACTAGAAATGGGTGAGTTCGAGACAGTGCACTTCATTGATTCCGGTTCCATGAACTTCCCAATGCATCGCCCTGCAGTGGCAGCCATGAACTCAGGGAAACTACGTATTTATATAGATATAAATATGTACGTAGAGAAAGAGGCTTCAAGTTCTGCTGCACTCAAACATGACACAAGAAAGCTCTCTCTCTCTCTCTCACTCTCTCTCTCCTATATATATGCATTGAATTCGAACGAATGAAAATAGTTATTTGGCTGTTAATGTGACACGTTATGCAAGCTAGCTAGCTATAGTAATAATGTAAATCTTCCCCCACCCCCGTGACACCGGCGTCTAACAAAATTACAATATTACCCCCCTCAAGTTTGCCGAATCATGTATATATAATTATTAGTTAATTTATTTATTTATTATTTTTATCTTACTAATTAAAGTTATTTATTTAGTTATTTTTTAATATCCTTTTCTGGCTTTATTTATTTAATATTCTTTATATTTTTTCTTCATGATATTCAATCGTGTTGTCTCCTTTTATTATATTTATTTAATATTTTTATATCTTTTATTTATTATATTTATTTTTCTACTTTATTTAATATTTATCTTTATATTTATTGATTATTGATTTTGTGTCAAATATTTATTGGTTTATGTGCCAAATTTATCTATTTATTATATTTATTTAATATTCTTTATATATTTTTATTATATTTATCCTTTTTTCTACTTTATTTAATATTCTTTATATTTAATTATCATTGGTTTATGTACCAACTACTTATTGATTTTTTTAGATATTTTATAATTCAGATTTTCTTCTTATTTTCAATTTTAACCACTTATTCATTTATTTATTTTTTAATTAATTAATTATTTTTTTATTTTGTGTAAGCATCACATGTAATATTAATTTTTTATATTATTTCTATTTTTAGGTAATGTTAAATAAATAACAACAATATAAAAAAGAAAATTATTTAATTAAAGAAAAACGAATTGAATACAAAGAAATAAACATGAAAATAAATAAATAAAAGAAATTATATAAGGAATGTTAAATAAATAAGAAAAAAAAACTTAAGTGAAAATAAGATCGGTCTAAAACTTTTTATTTGAAAAAAGTGTTTGTTCGCAAGTTATATGTATAATTATTTTGGCAACAAATGAAAAATTATTGCTAACATAAAAGAAAATATTTTTATTATACATAAATGGTGTTAAATAAATTAATAAAGAATCAAAAGAAAATTAAATAAATAAAGAAATCCAAAATAAAATAACAACAAATAAAAAATATATAAGATTTATTAAACAAATTAAAGAGAGTAAATATATAAAAATTATTAAATAAGTAAAAGAAAAAAAATATAAATACGAATAAAAAATAAATGAGATAAAAATAAAAGAATTAAATTAAAAAATAAAAGAAAAGAATAAAACAATTAAATTAAAAAGTAAAAATAAAAAGTAATTTATTTAAAGGAGGAGGGGTATTATTGTAATTTGGTTAAGGAATGCGTGTGGGTCGAGTGGTTGTGTCAGGATTTTGGGCGTGGGGGGCACCTCTCCAATTCCAATGGAGAGAGAAGCTATGAAGCCAATGAAGCATCAATCAGCCGCCGCAGGGATGATGGCCACGAAATTTAGCAATGTTGAGAATATTTGGTTGGAAAAGGAAGTTAGTCAAAAAAAAATATAAAAATTTTATGTAAAATTAGTATATAATAAAATTTATTTAAAAGAAAATATAAATTTTTTTATAATTTTTAAGTTTTTTTTAGATTACGAAATAGATTCGATAATTTAAAAGCAACACGTAAAATAATAATTAATATTCCTTCAATTAATTGACGTAGAATGACGGTAATTTTATTATTTAAAGATAACATACAATAAAAGTTATTGATACAAAAATATAGAAGACATGAGATAAGATTATCGAACATAATGTTTGAATATAAATACGCTGGAGGAGTTCTCTCGATTAGGAAACACATCCAAGGTGGATCCTGTTTCCTCTAGTAATCACATTTACTCAAGTTTGATCATCAATGTCAATTTTGATCATAAATATTATTTGGCAATGAATTTAATTTATTTATTATTTTTTAGTTATATTTAGTTATCTTTGGGACATTGGGACATCCTCTGAAAGTCCCATCACACTCATTTCATTTGTCTCACAAGTATTTAATGCTACACGATGAGCATTATGTCATGTGATTTTAGTGAAAAGCGATGATGATTTTTCTAATTATTTTGACATTTATATATTTAATTACAATAGTATAAATAGAACATTTAGTACTAATATTCAGGTATGTTTACTATTATCCATGAAGTGTTGTCGATTTCTTTTCTTAAACCTTTTCTAATTTTACCATCGAATAGATTGTTGTTGAGAACCCTTATCGGCTCTTCTTTTGATTTCTTTTTCTTCTACAGACTTAAAGCTTTTCTTTTTAGTGGACGTGATGAATACGTTCGGTAATATTTTTTATTACCGAACAAAAATATAACTTCATTATAAAGGTATATTTTTAATAGAATTGTATTTGCCTATAATTTAGAAGTAAAGAAGGTTATGATTATTCCAATTTCAATCTTCTTCAAGCCTATGGTAACAGAGGTGGTGTTATTAACAAATAAAGGCGAAGCTGAGGAATTTTTTAGAGGGGGTCGGAGTTTAAAAACTTGAATTTAAGCCTATGTGCTATTTTTTTTTTTGACCAAAATTTTCTTTTCTTTTCTTTTCTTTTTTTTGGGGTAATTTTTAGACTTTTCATTCGCATTCATTAAAAATTTGTTAAAAAAAAAAAAATCTTCCAATTAGAAAAATTCACGTATGTATAAAAAAAAAAAAAAAAACTTCAACTCCCTAGGCAAATGTAAGAGGCGGATTAAATTTCACATTTTTTTTTTTGAATATTCAAGAGATTCGGACTAGTTTACACACATCTCAATTAATCTCTGAAACTCTGGAGTTAACAACTAGATAAATATTTCGGTGACTTTAAGAAAATTCAAACTAATGACCACTAAAAAGCAAATTAATAGTCATACTAAGGTCAAATTTTACATCTAAAAAAGTTGTATCAATAGCCAAGTGCCATTTTTTTTTTTTTTGGGGGGGCGTCATGTAACCCCGTTAAATTCCAACGTGGCTTCGGCACGACTAATAAACTCTCATAGGACTTCTTTTTTTTTTTGTTTTCTTTTTCTTTCTTTTTTTATTGAGAAATGCTTATTTTCACTTGACATGGGAATATCTATTTTTAAAAAATAGTATTTCAACTTTATTTTTTAATGCAGAATATGAAAATAAAAAGAAACTGAGAATTAATTTCATTCCCATTTACCAAAAATAAAATTTAGTCCAAAACTACGACCCTTTTTTTTGGTTTAAATGTTAACAAATAACTCAAACGTCTTGTTTCGAACATATGATTGGATAAAAGTCCAAAAATGATATATCTATTTAATTTAACCGATTTTGTCTTACGATGCCCATGCGTGATTTTGCAAAAGGTATTCTTCAGAAAAGTAGAGATAAATTGGACGAGAAAGTTTGTACAGAGTATTTAAAAAATAAAAATAAACATTTTTATTTTATCACAAAATAGGTAAAAATCTAATTTATTTATTTATTTTTGGAAAAATATATATACATAAATATGTTTCCCTCCACCCAATTTTGACACAGCAAGGCACCAATTTAATTAAATTTAACAAAGCTCATTAATTTTACATTTTAATCCAAATCATAAAAGAATTATGTATTGATCTTTAAAATAGAGCGGGAGTCATGTAAATTTTACCTCCACACTGGGTTGAAGTGCAATTAAACCACCCCCCCAAAGGAGCATTTTTGTCAATTTATCTGCTAAATACATACCTTTTAAAGTACTTCATAAGCATATAAAACTATGGCTCCTCTTTCAACCAGTCCGCATGTAGAGGAGAAAACAGTCGAGGAAAGAGGGTAATAAATCATCAATTTCTAGCATTAAATCAGCAGCAGCTCAAAAGCTTGGAGAAAGAACAACTATTTCTTCTCTCATACATATTACAACTTTGCATAATACTACCACTGCTACCAAAAAAAAAAACCCCCACTTTTCTCTCACTAATCCTCCTCCAAGTCAAGTCCACCTATTCGCTGCCGCCTCTTGTCGAAAACAGCTTTGAAAGACTCACGTTCAGCTCTGATTCTCTCCTGGAAAACACTCTGCCTCCTTGGCTCACCAGCATTCTGGGTTGAAACTTGCTCCTCAGCCATGGGGTTAGATTTCTTCAGGTGTTGAAATGAAACAAACTAGGTCAGAAAGAATACATGTAGACAGTTGTAATAAAAGGTCTCAAAATAATCACGAACGTGAAGCTATACGTATTTGGGAGGGAGAGTGAGACAATAATTATCAGAGAGAAAGTATTGGCCATTTGGAAAAATGGGTAACTCACCAAGTTGTATCCAGATCCAGGCCCAATAACTAGGGAGGCATTTACTTTTCTTGACGCACCTATGGAAAAGCCAATATTTCCAACCTGCAAAAAGACAATCAGGCAAGCAACCAGACAGCCAGACGTAAGATGCGGAGAAGAAA
>QLOD02000013.1:33405317-33420342 GCA_003260245.2 Sideroxylon spinosum | reverse complement strand
GGAGAGAAGGCCACAGAAGAAGGAAAAAAAACAACAGTCCAGCAGAGATAAATCATCAGTAGTGTAGAAGAAAAAAGGCATAGTTACCCTTGCTAGCCACGTTTTGATACTCATGTTCCGGAACGTCGTATACTACGGTTCCAATACACCAAATTTAACGATCCGAAAGGATTATACCTATATTACATTTTCATTGGAAAAGACAATTAATAACCAATAAGTTTAATCTTTTGCGAAAATAGAACGAGTAAAGAATCATATCAAACAGAAGATGCACTTAGTTTCATGAACATTTACACTTTTTATTTTCTTAATGATTTTTTTTCCCTAAAATTTACTTTTACATACCAAAACATGTTAATAATATGGTGACCCTATAAGAACCCTACCCCATATCATACCAGATTGTAGAGTACAAATATACCGTGTTTCTATTTTCATTCCATGTACTGAAATGACCCAAGTTCCAGGTAATGTTGGTTTTAACCTATAAAAAGTTTTACCCATAACCAAATTGCATATTATAGCCCAATTAAAACAAACCTTGATGTCCAGTCTCAAGTACAGTGACGGTGCTTCTTCCCACTCTCCAGCCATCCTTTGTATGTCATTCTGAGTGAAACCATGCACATTCCGAGCTGCACAGCCCTAGATTTTACAAAAATACATGAAATTCAATTACCACATTTTGAGCATAGAAATGTCCACTTTCTATGGTCAGACAGGTAAACACAAATGCAATTTATCACTAAAAACACATGGAAGTTAGTGCAAGTAACAACTATTGACAGTTTGGAACAAATTTACAATCTCATAATCAAAATACTAGAATGTGAGAGCTAAACTCACGGCTGGATCCTTGTAGGTAGCTTCTAATAGGTAAACTTCAAAACCCGATCTCTGAAATGTAAGCAATAAACAATGAAAAAAGCAAATAATAAGTAACGGAATCTCCAGCAAGCACTCTTTAGTTGAACATCATCATAAATGCAACAATAGTACTGGTACCAACAGCACTAGCAATAACACAACAGCCTAGTAGAAAGACAGCTTCTGGTAAAGGCAAATTAGTTGAAGAGGTCACAAAAAACACATCTATAAACAAACAGAACTCCATCCAGAAAAGTTCTATAATGTCCTAACAACACCCCATACAATCTGAACATTTGGTCCTGATATAAGTAAATTAGTTGAAGAAATCTCAAAGCAAGTCTGAATAAACAAGTTACTCTAGAAAGGTTTATGATGTGTTTACAACATCCTTGCAATATGGTCCCTTCAATGCAGCCAAAAGTTGCCAGCATGTTTTCTACAGTTAACTGTCCTTTTTATAAGGAAAGATGCCCCAGAAGAACAGCCAAAAAAAAAAAAAAAAAGGAATTGCATAGCCTATTGGGGTTGAGTATACAGAAACCCCCCACACCTACATAACTGTTGAGTGTTGGCACATAAAATTCCCCTAAGAAGTCAACAAATGATGAAAAGAACTAACAGACCATCTCATCCAAAAATATGGGAAATTAGTAAAAATCTCTAAAAATTTACTCAAACATAAGCCGTAAAATTTTAAATTCATTACGCACAAGTGACTAAAATGTTTCCCTACCAATTTAAAGAATTTTTGCAATTTTTTTCCAAATATTTAAATTCATCCGAACCTTGAGCAACAAATTTGGAAGCTTTAGCAGCAAAAGTTGGGACAGGTAACCAAGCAAACAAAGGCACATATTTCGCCAACTTCAGCAGAACAACCAATCAAGGAATTCACCCAATATAAGAAAACCTATAAGAAAAGGCCACTACCAACCCAATAGTTGGCGCCTGACTAACCTCTTCTCATTTTTGCTTGTCCAAATATGAGAAAATGATGCTTTCCATTCATACATTCATTTGGGCAGGAGTCCATGTTATTATTATTTTTTTTTTAAAGAAAGGCATTATTAATATACTAATAAAAGAGTACAAAGGACAAGAGGTCCTCAAAAGGGAAAGTACAAACTGTCTATCTAATGGAAATAGCTAACCAATTCCTTTGAATTAGGGAAAAAGAAAAGCCTGCGAACTCCGGAGTAACCTAACTCTAAAAAGAAGCAACAAAAGAAAAGTACATATTACGGTATACAATAAAACATTAAAGAAACATATACTCTTAACCAATCTCAGGATTCTTATCATTTTATTTATACACATTGTAGATTAATACTTAGAAGCACAATATTGTTCAGTTTGAAGAAAGTGCACTACACAGCATACACTATAAGCCTCTTATAGAGGAAGTAATTGTAGATATTGTTTCAAAAGAAAGGCAGAAAAGAAAGAGAAGAGGCTGCAGATAACATGGATTTGATTTCAAGATTTCTTTTCAAAACTAGGATTCAGGAATCAGGAGCAAGAACTAGTTAAAAGTACATAAAAAGGAACAACATAAAAGATGGAAAGATGAAAAAATTAGAACATATTAGGCACCCCACAGTAGGAACATAAGTTGATAAATAAAACTAAAAGAAACTGGAGGAAGACTGGTGAACAAACAACGTCTTTTCCCAATACTAGAAATTTTGATTATTAATGATATTTGAGGCCACTTATAGAAAAATAAATAAATAAATAAACAAAAATAAATAAATAAACTACAAGCTAACTTAAAGAAAAACATTCACCACCAGTACCCTAAAAAAATACTAGAAACTCATTCAATAAACCAGACCAACAGCACCAGAAAATTCAGTAGCCAACATTCAGCGAATGGTACAAGAAGCAATCCCCTCAAATAGATATTAACAGAGGCGAATGGACATATATACTACAAGTGGGTGCAGGTGCACACACTACGTGTATGGTTTTTGTTAAATTTTTTATTTTAAATAAAATAAAAATTAAATTAAATTAGCATAAGTCTTCCAAGTAGTAAATAGTAAGTAATTAATAGTATTTAAGCAAATAATAACTAACTAAGGAGCATTTAGTTAAACAAAAAAAAAAACTATAAAAGCAATAGGTTGTTAAAGGGCATTTAAGGAAGACAAATATACAAAATAGTGAAATTAGTTAATTGTGTAGTTGTTGTAGAAACCTTCTTTACAATACCACTGAAGTTTAAAGAAGTTGAAGGGTATTATAGGGAGGAGGAAAAAAAAGCTTCACCAAATTCAGAGTTTCATCAAGTACCACTCCTCTTCTTTTAGTATAATATGACATATATATACGGGCAGACCGAGGATTTTTGCTTTGGGGGTGGCCCAAAGCACTAAGGGTGGCCAGTCAAATCAGAGTTAGGAATAGGAGATAAGCGATGATGTTTTCTATAGTGATAAAATTATTATTAATCAAATTAGACATTAAACTAGCGAATATACTTTTCATAGTTTATTAGTTCAATTAGGGCTGCTTAATAACACCCAAAGATTTACTATGGGTGTTTCTTGTCTTAAAAAAAAAATATTAAATATTATTTTATTTTATTATTTATAAAATTTATTACAGTATGTATTATATTTACTAATATTTTTTACAAAAGTATTCAATGGTGCAACGGGGGAAAGAACCTTATTTCACAAAAAATGTTTAGGTCCACTTCTTGTAGGCTTTTTTGTGTTTAAAAATTTTGATTTAATGATAATTTTTAAAATTAAAAAAACAAAAACAAAAATTGACTGTTAATTTTGTAACAAGGCTAAATTACCAAGGGCATTATAGTAATTTCACCCTCAAATCACTTGCCCCCCTGCCTTAAGGTGGGTCCACTGGGGTGTGTGTGTGTACGCACACATGTATACATACATAATACACACCACCAACCATGGCCTGAAATGAAACATGAGCTGCTGCCTGCTGTCAAAATGAGGTGGTGCTTTCTTGGAGTTAATTTATTCTATTTCCACTTGTACATATTAGAAAATATTAATTTAAGGGGCCCCCCCCCCCGGGGGGGGGGGGGGGAGAGTGGCCATTTGTATCCAAGAGTATACCAGAGAATCATGTTATTAGAGCACTCAATACAGCTGTTACAAATTTTGATAGATTTCAGGTAGGGGGAAACTATCAGCCGACATCCAAGAAAAATAAAAAAGTATCACCCCTACAAAATAAGTATAAATAGAAATAAACACCCCCCTTTCCATTTCAGTTACTATATTTTTTTCTTATCTGTCCTAGAAAAGTACAATTCTAGGGTTGAGGTCATTAGAAGACACCAAATTAGTAGTTACAAAGCACAGACACCGACAAAGAGACATGACATGACTGGATTTGGACAAGCAATGCATAAATTTTCAAAAAAAAAAATAGAAAATGACATGGCAAAGACATGCAAATAAATATATTTTTATATCATATACAAAAATATTTTATTTAAAGAAAATAAAAAAAAATGCAAGAAAACACTAATCATAATTTAAAAAAAAAAAAAAAACAAAAAAACAAAAACAAAAGCATGTACTCTATACCTTAATTGGCATAATATCCTTGACATAAAAATTACGTTCTATTAAAATAAACATGTCATTTAAAAAATTTAACTCTATCGCAGATTAAATCGTGAAATGAAAATCCGAATACAATTTTCCAACCATCCCTAATTCAAATCCAAAAATAAAAAAGGTAAACCTTCAAGGACGCTTAAGGAAGAAATAAGAAAAATTCACAACAAACATTTTGTGCTATCATTAAAAGGCGTCGGAGGTAAATTAAGGAATAGAAAGCTGGTCATATGTCCTTAGAGTGACCGAAGCCAAAAAAAAAATGTCACAAAATAGGGACACCCTTAACCGCATGTCTGAGATATGTCAGTTGTGCGTCTAACACCCGTACGCCAGTTTGTGGAGAGTGTATGTGCTTCGTAGGAAAATAGATTTATATGTAGAAAAAGGAAGAATTGAAAAATATATAGCAAAAACATCAATGACAAAAGAATTATTTTTTGCCAAGTACGCTTGGGGTAGTAAAAAAAATAGTAATGCAGCATGCAAAATAAACTGTGCCCATCTAAAGGAAATCTACATACTAGGATGATGACTTTCAGACTTTTAAATACCTGGAAAACAGGATAACGAGAACAGAAAATACTCACAGAGTCATGAGAAAGAGAGAATTGAGGGTATACCTTTCCAGTTGCCCAAAACTGAGCAAAATCAGCTACCCGCAGATTGCGGTCATCCACTAAGACGAAGCACACATACCAGCAACAAATGGGTCAATTGCCGAACAAAAACTGCATGTGGTTAGTGAAAATGAAGGCAGTGCAAAGGCACTGCATCACCACTTAATCTACAATCAAACTAGATTTTGAACTTGTACACCATGACAAGCCAGCATAATTTAGAATAACCTTCCTTCAAATTATTTAATTATGCCTAAGGTTTCAAATTTTTTGCGGGGGGAAAAAGAAAAAAGAAAAAACCCTCCTCTATCCCAAATTAAATGAAAAAATATGAGCACATTTAACTCTTAAAAAGAGAGAAATATACCAAGTTGAAGAGAACAACAGTGAAAGAAAAAGAACAATAAAATTGCAAACCCAACCAACCACATAAATAATTCACGGCAATTAATATGCTAAACAAAAAATGCAAGAGATTCTATCTCCAAAGAAATGAAGATATTAACAAAGCAAATGCCAACAACTAACAAAAGCTGGGGGAGTACTTACATAAAAATTTCAGTTTTAAGATATAAAGTTTCACCTCAAAAATTGCTTACCAATTACGAAGGAGAATACCCCCTCATCAAGGGTCTTTTTAAATGCCTTCAACATGCTTGAACGATAAGCCTGTTGTAGAAATATAACGTCAACATAGTTTGTTAAGAGTACTACATATCATATCAACAGAATTGCATAACAAGAATTTAAGACAAAAAAGTCAAAAAATAAATATGCTGAGAGAAAATAAACCAATATAAACAATAAAATTGCCCCCCTCTCCAACAGCTTAAACTTTAAGGTGAGATTGTGGCTAACATTTTAACATGGTAACAAGTTACACAAAAATTCTGAGCTCAAACCGCACTTTCACTCAAAAAATCAATAGTCACACACGTTTGGCCCCTTAAAAAAAAAAGTCAATCTAGCCACACGTGAAGGGGCATGTTGAGAAAAAATAAACTAATATTAATAATAAAGTTGCCCTCTACCCTAATAGCTTTTTTTGGTGTGATGGTGACCAACACTAATAACCAAATATAAATAAAGCAATGGGATACGAATCCTGCAAAGAATAGCAAATTTGAATTATGCCATTTGAAAGCCTTGATAGGATTACAACAAATACGAAACAAACCACCTCCACAGATGTCAACCATTAAAATAAGTCTAAAGCACATATTTGAAGCAACTCAGATATCCATTCTTCAAGATAAAACATGCATTTTCTTTTTTCATGGTAAAGACTGTACTAAAATGCAACCATTCCACATCATATATGAGGTGAGCATGAGAAGCAGCACACGTTCAATCTAACTTACGCTTTCCATTCTGCATCGCAGCACTGTCACTACCAAACACAAGATATTAGCCGTATGACGTCGAGGTTTTATTTATAAATAAATGGAAACATTATTCTTAACCTCCATAAAAGTTTTGCAAATCCTAACAGTTGCTCACCATATAAGAAGACCGCAGCATATAACAAATTGTAATTGTAAAATAGAGGGATAAATTCTAGATTTCTGTATCAACAAACCAAGGTATAGTGCCAGTGTTTTAAAAAGGAGCCAAAGTAATTTATTTCCTGAAGGGAAATATCATTGGCAAACTTTATCATTATAAGCTAAATCAGAAGATTAGGTACATGGAACATGGATCGTTTAGAAAAAACTCTTCACAGTATTTGAGTAAGGATTAAGGAAAAAAAGGGGGAAGCCAATTAAATGCTGTTAGCTGTTTTAACATATTTCTGCATTCATGATAGTGTTAAAATCATTTTCTAAGCCGCTTATCTCAAAAGGAAAATTCTGCTGCATGGTAACTTCAATAATCAAGTTAACCATAAGTCAATCTAGCATTAGCTAAATCATTTCCCTTACGTGGAATATACCATGCAATGCATTGTTTCAACATTTTTTTTTTTTTTATCAATAATTTTTTTTATTGAAAATAAGATAACATCAAGAAGATGCTGCAGAAGCATATGAAACCTATTACAAAAAAAGAAAAAAAAGAACCCTCCACCACACATACAATCGAATATATATCCATATCTATACCCCCTACAACCAACTATGTAGTTGTGTTAACGAAATAATTGATGTGATATGATTGATTGCATTCTCGCCTAACAATCCTAAACAAAAAAAATGGGACCCAGAACCAAGCCTTCCTCTGATTTTTCATCCTAAAACCACCACGAACTAAAGAGCCTTTTAAATCACTCAGATCCACCCACTGCACAATTCCATCATCGGCTCGCAATGAATAAACAAGTGATCAATTGTCTTCACCTGCTTTTTGCATAAACAACATATTACCCATTGCAAATTCCCTCCTTTGGAGGTTGTCAGTAGTTAACAACATGCCTCTCATCACATAGCATGTAAAGAATGCCACTTTTGGGGTGAGTTACTCACCCTAAATTCTCTTCCATGAAAAATCAGAAGAGCTTAAGAAAAATTACCAGACACAATGGAAAATACATAAAACAATAATTTCTTAAGGTTTTAAGGTGCGTTGGGTTACCTCCTCCATCTCAGGTTCATAACAGTACTCCATGACCCTCTTCATAACTGGTTTCTTCCCTCTGACAGAACCTGAAGACTTTGAAGCATCACTTTCCTCAACCTACGAAGTAGAAAAAAGATACTTGTCTTAGATAACTAATACTTTTTTCAAACAGCACTTGCATTAAACGGAACAGAGAGTAGCAGGAGGATAGCATAGAGTTTTAAGAGCTCTAAGCTCAAGATAAGAAGCTGGTGTCAAACCTTTTCAACTTCAGTCATGAAGTAATCATCCATGGAATGAATTCTTGGGGCATTGCCACCATTTTCAACCTCAAGGTCACGCAACATTTTTGCCAAGTAACTCTTCCCGCTACCTGAAAGCACAATGCCACAGATAGTATGTTAATACCCAGTCATAGAATCACTGATTAGCCTAATTTGAAAAACTCAAAAGCTCAAATTTTCATGGAACACCAAATCTTCATCCTCACACGGCACTGCACGTAGTATATATCACATAAGAACGGGAAAAGGCACATATTTCTATGACTACCAAGAATCAAAATTTTGTGTTAGTAGGGTATTT
Organism: Sideroxylon spinosum; assembly: GCA_003260245.2. Classification (NCBI taxonomy): domain Eukaryota; kingdom Viridiplantae; phylum Streptophyta; class Magnoliopsida; order Ericales; family Sapotaceae; genus Sideroxylon; species Sideroxylon spinosum. The sequence goes on along the minus strand of QLOD02000013.1, from coordinate 33,412,103 downwards.
TGATTAACATGGAAATTGAAATATTTTGGAAACATAGAAAAAATTTTAAAGTGGCACGAATATATGAAAGTATATAGAAATTATTGGAATTATAAATTGGAATCTATCATGGCATAAAAAGATTTTCGAAAGTATAAATTTAATAGTACCTAAATTTACGAAAACTCTATAAAAAAAATTAATTAGACATTATAATTCTAGTATATTATGCAACATTTTGTTGTATTTTATTGTATATCAATAAACATTAAATTTACGGTTTCCCTAATATTTTGCTTCAATCTCTAAAGTGGTGGAAACATTTTAAAAAGTTTAAGGAATAAAAACAATATGTCACTCTATGTTGATTATTAAGGTCACATTAAACTTCACCTTTCCTTCCTAGTAACATAAGCAAATATCTGAGAATCCAATACTTCAAAAATAAAAACATCCGGTTACCCCAAATGAATTGTGAAATAGCTCATCTGCATTAGCTACTCTCCAAGGGAAATACCACATGTTTTGCCATGCATGCAAGAAGTTGATTTCAACTCCTGACACTTTTTGTTAACTGCTAGTGGGCAAAGGAATTATAGGATTTAGCATATTATCAATTCTGCACGTCTTGCAGGTGACACGATTGCTTTTCTGGGGCGGACTCGTTACAACTGGGATATCTCAGATGTGTCCTCCTATGTTTTGAGGCAATCACTAGCCTGCGCATCAACGTGGAAAAACGGAATTGATCCCACTAGGGGAGGTTTCAGAAATGAATACTTTGTGTGCAATTTTAGATTCTTGATTTTACAAGACTCTTCCATCATCTTACTTGGGGCTCCCACTGGGGTCTCCTCACAAATTTAGCACAGCTTGGGATGGCATGATTATTAATTTCCATAGGAGACTTGTAGGATGGAAGAAATTTAACCGCTTTAAAGGGACTAGAGTAATTCTAATCAAAAGAACCTTGTCAAGTTTGCTAATTTGCTTCACATTCATATTCCCATTTTGACAATCATGGCAAAAAGCCTTGAGAAAATGCAAAGAGCTTTCCTATGGGGAGACTTAGGAGAAGACACAAAGCTTCACATGGTGAATTTGGATACAATGTTGGCCACTTAGTGAAGGTGTTGTGGGGACAAGAAGAATCAAGGTATTCAATGAAACTCTTTTGGGAAAGTGGCTATAGAGATTTTCTTAAAAAAAGGAGATATTCTGGGAATTGGTGATGTATGCTAAATATGGAACCGAGCGGGGTCTGTGGAGTGAGGAAGAGCATCCCAACAATTAGGGTGCCTTTAGCTCATACAGTTCAATGGAAGTAGGGAAAGGTGACAAGAATGAAATTCTTGAAGGACGGCAAGGAGATGCTTAAAAAAAGAGTGTGCAGAAGTTTTTGCTTTGGCTTGGAACAAAGACGCTAGTGGGACATCAAGCATTTAATAAGTGTATTCCCCTTGAATAATACATTCCCCTTAAATTGTCTCTTGGTCTCCCCTAGGATGGTCTTCTCTATGATATGTCTTTTGGTATGTTTTAGTATTTTCTATTTAAAGGGATGCATGTGTTGCTTGTTATTACGGATTAAGTTTATAAAAATGAATGGTGAACAGCTGGGGAGCTGATATTTCGTTCCCCTTCTTCTTCTTGGCTTAATTATTCTACCCTTGGCTATTGCTTCTCTTCTTTACTAAATTCTCTTTCTTGTTCCACATCAACTTAGTATCTGAGCCCAAAATCCTAAAAATTCTCAACGTGTCACTGTTTTACAGCACCATTTGATCTTTGGCAACTATCCAACAACCCACTGTTTTTATGGCGAAAAAACTCTGGTAACCTCCAAATCAATATCAACCTCTGGCGCTCTTAATTTCATATGTCAATCCCATTGTTCGTGGCTTGGTGATTAAAGGAAAGAGTGCCTGATTTTCAACTCGATAGAGTTGAGGTTCTTCCCGCCTTGGGAGAATTTATGGGACATCAACCATTTAATAAGCGCACTCCCCTTAAATTGTCTCGTGGTCCCCCCCAGGATGGTCTTCCCTAGGATACGTCTTCTGAGCAATTCTCATTTTAAGCATTTCTTCAAAAAGTAAAGTTCCAAAAAACCGAAAACCATTGCATCATGCAAATGAAAATAGTATACCACAGAGACATCTCTATCCACAACCAAATCAAATAATTATGCGTGTGATATTTATCCAGAAATCAAGACATACGAGACGAATGCCTTTCAATAAACTCGTAGATAGGTCCTTTTCACCATTGAAGTTCCCCCCAAAAGAGCCCATATTTGGCCACCATGATTTTCCTTTGAATCCAATCTTCGTTTGCAAATCCCCAATGGCACTTGCCTAAAAGTTCTGTATTAAAAATATTAAGCTTACAAATACCTACATCTCCATCCCTAATGGATGTCCAAATCCACCAAATGATATTTAAATTCACCCCAAAGCCCCTCCAACTAAATCTTTTAGAAGCTTCTCCAATCTATTCACTCCTTACATTGAAGTATTCACACTAGCATTAGAAACATGAATTTCATTATATGATGTAAACCAATAGGTAAAGAACATGTTGGACTAGTTTGAGAAAACACAACATTTGAGTACAAAATAAAAAGGAGTAAATAAAAAAAATAAAAATAAAAACTTTTTGACAACTAAAATAACAACATAATAATAAGAAAACATTACATCAAAGACAAGCAAACAGGAATTAAAGATTAAGATGCATAAATTAAGTTGGGGTACCTGGAAGCCCTCGAAAGATTATCACAATATGATCAGGACGAGTTGCTCGATGTGGCTGCTTAAATATGTGAGATGCATCAACAACCTTAGGCTTATCTAAAGTAAGCAGAGGAAAAGGTTGGCCTTCTCCCGTATATTTCTTAGATGATGTTGGGTGGTTAATTGGAAATTCCTACAAAGCATAATGGAAGGTTTTAAAAATAATCAGATCATTGACCTCTTGTACGAAAAAAATCACATGGCTAATCATATTTAAAAGATCTAGAAGTCAAAAACACAATAGAACAAGAGATTTGTTCTTAAAAACAAGGACCCAAACATCTAATTATCTATCCAAATATGAGTTTACTGAAACTGTAAATCACTTATCGAACTTCCAATTCAATTACGAACAAAACCCAAAGTTAGTAGAATCCAATCTGGCTTCTGTTAGGAAGTAAAGTTAATCAAATCCACAATACATCAATTGACACATTTAAAAGGTCTCCTATTTCTTAGCTTCCAAAAGTACCACATCAAGCATAACAGGGCAGTTACCCAAGCCTTCCCACAACGGCCCTTCAGGCAATCAGGCATCCCCTTCTCTCGGAAACAAAAGATCATTTGACCATCCAAGGTATCCCCTGTTCTACTTCGTTCTTTGTTTGTTAAGAACAAGAAGCTAAGAAATTGAAGACTAGCACATCTATAATCTCAATTTCACGAACCAATCCATCCACTCACTACCTAAGCATTCCGGAACTAAGAATCAAGGAGAGAAGTTTTCCACAGTGATGTTTGGCACACCAAAATACACCAAAAGTTACAAAAAGTTACCAACTTTTTCCAACTTTCTCCAATCAAATTTGGTCACATTGTCACTTTTACACCAACTTTTTCTTTTTTTTTTTTGGGTCATCCAAACGCCACGTATATTGTTTCCAATTCTTTTTCTTGAGAAGCAAATGGCAGCCAATGTAACTAAAGTGTGTTATACTCCCAAATATATCAAGTGATGAAGGTAATCAATTTCCGGATAATTCAGGTTCAAATGATACAGGTTGTTAGTGGAGTAAGGTTTCGAATTTTATCTCTCGAATACTACTTGTCTAAACAAATATATATATATTTAAAAAAAAAAGGGGCATAACAAACTATGACATGCAACTGCATTAATGATGCAGAAGAGAATAAATAAAAAAGGAAAGGATTTGACAGTCGTACCTCAGTAGCAAAACCAGCTGAAGCATGAAGATGTGATTTATCATGAAAATAGTGACGTGCCAATGAGTGGGGTTCAGGAATTGCAGCACATGATGACGCCATTGTAGCTGCAGAGCTAACAGTAATAGGAAACAATGAAGATGATGGTTTGGCTGGTGAAGGCAAGGCCCGTGGCCTATCAGATGAAAAGTGCCCTGGAGGGTCACCCGGAAGAGGTGGTGGTGGAGAAGCAGGAAGGGGAGGCTGGACATTAAACACTCGAGAAGCCTGCATTGGAGTCATTTTTTCAGAAATGATGCCATTCCCAGCAGGTACATAACTACCTTGTTTGTTGAAACGTTGTGGGCCAAACTGGGATGCTTCAGGCGCGATCCGATGCCCAACTGGACCCTGATTGCTATCATGTGATGGAACATTAACTGCATATGACTGCCTTCTATCATTTAGTTGACCATGAAAATGAATATCATGGTTCAGCTGCATAGGATTCTTCATTGCATATGGTTGTGGCGGCTGATAGTTAGGACCACGGTTCTCTCTTGTGAAACTACTCTGCTCGTGGGGGGTTGCGCTTGAAGCCAACGTCCCATGCCAGCCAGTTGGGTGAGAGGACTGGGTTTCCTTTCCAGTATGTCCATTAGTCGGCAAAGATTGATGCAACGAGTTCTCTTCTTCACCATACTGGGATTTCCAAAGTTCATCATTCTTATAACTCTGCAGATTTTGTTGACCAAAGGCTAGACCATGTTCCTCTCCGTGGTTATGGGTGCCGAAATCAGGCTCTGGGCAAAAAGACGACCCCTTCCGATTAAAATCACTAAACCTCGGATCCCGAAAGTCATCTATTTCATAATTGGTTGGTTGTCTGAATGTCATATCATTTCTACCACTTCTCAAATCATTGAACCTTCCATGCACCACACCGTCATCAAAACCACCACAACTCATGTCAAAATTCAAGCTCTCCTGCACATCCACACCCATTCCTGCCCAATTTGCTCTTCCTTGAGCCGCACCACTAGACACACCACCATGATCGCGAATCAACTTCAACCTACGCTCATCGTCCATGGAAATTGACGAATTCAACCGCTTCTCATCCACAAACGATCCCACGCCCATCTCATCGACCCTCATCCTCTTAAATCCAGCACCCCCGTGATCAAACCTAGAGGGAGGAAAGCCGTCATTATAGCCCCCGCTGATCATTCCACTCTCTCCAATCTGAGAATGCCCGCGAAACTGCCCATACTCCGAAACAGGATTTCTATGCCAAGGCTGCGGGTCTCCAAACCGGTCGCCGGGATTCCCAAACGGCCGGTGAAGATTCACGTTTGGCCCGGGGGGGTCAAGAAAAGGATCAAAGAAGGGTCTTTGGAAGGATTGAAAATTGTGGGGTTGAAATCTAGGGTTTTGATCGAGTGAATTGGGGTGACGCGGAGGGCAAAACGGGAAGTGATGGATTGAGCAGATTGGACAGACATTACCTTGGATTGGCGGTGGTGGCGGTCGGAGACGCCATGAATGGTCCATCTTCAAGCGTGATCTTCCGAGGCAGAGAAATCAAAAGCGGATCGCGCAGGTAAAGAAACTAGGGTTTTGATTGGCGCGTCGGGGGTTTTGGAGCAGAGTGAAGGTCGGTGAAAGACCCAGAACTCAATTCACTCTGCGAACCGATGGCCAGTCCGAGTTGTTTAAAACGACCCTTTTTTATATTTTTGATGATTCCTATGGCACTTTGCTACCCCCATTTTTTGTTTTCTATGTGAACATTAATTATCTTACTTTTTAAATATTTAAAAATTTTACTTTTTTATTTTAAAAAATTAATAACCCTAACCCCTCCGATTAAATAAATCTTAATCTTTAATTAAAAAAATTAAAATCAACCAAATTTTTAAATAATTTTTTTATTTTACTATTATGTGGCAACTGAATTGTTTTCTCGATTTTTTTATACAATATTAATTTTTTTAATCAGTGTTTGGTCCAAAATTTTTGATCAGCGTAAATCCAAATCATAAATAAAATTTTAAATTTCAAATAAATACATAAAATGTAGTGTATGAATGACACAATAGCCGTGAAATATAAGAAAATTGACAAAACTTATCTGAACATTTATTCTAGAGAGGAATTTAGAGGTTAGGAGATAATTTGAGAATTTTTTATAATGTGTAAAAACCGAAATGAATTTGATTGAATATTTTGTTAAGAGGAGCAAAGCTCCAAAATAGCTCCAAAATGTACTTTAATAGAGAGTGAGGATTTGGCAGATAATAAGAGAATAATTCCAAAACAGAGTCAGATTAAGATTTCGTTTAAATTAAAACTATCTTGACATCTAACAATATATGGATTTAAAAACTTTAAAAAAAAAAAAAAAAGCTCCAAAAAAACCTTTAATGGCTATCAACTTGCAACTAAGATTCTACTTTGATCATTATTGAAATCAAAATCGACGAAAGCATATGTATATATATAATTCAATATTGATTCTCACCCACCCTCAACTTACTGTGAGTTCGCATCTAATGTTGATATTTGGGGAATAAAATTAAAAATTATAAAACAATATTTTTGTAAAAGTTATGAAAAAAAAAATTATAAGAAATAGGGTAAGGGGTATGCCTTGAAGGATTTTTAATTTATTTTATTAAACTTACTTTAAAATTTAAAAAACAATTTCAAAATTAGCCTTCTTAGTCCCTCTTAAATATGTAGATGGATATGAAAAACAAGTATGTATAAATAATATCACTTTGCTTTTTTATAAATAATATCACTTTGCTTTTTTTCTTTTTTTCACTAATCAACATCTAAATACATGAAAGTAAGGAACTAAACC
>QLOD02000013.1:33282514-33294359 GCA_003260245.2 Sideroxylon spinosum | reverse complement strand
GAGGGTATTCAGTTGAGCGGAATGGGAGAAAAAGACAAGGGAAATGTGGAGGTAGGTCTACGTGACTGGAAAGATGGTTTTTTTCCTTTGTTTTTTTTTTTTTTTTTTAGGCAAGTTGAATTTTTTTTTTGGAATAATTAATGTTTAATTTTAATTTTAATAAATTTACTATATGTGTTATTTTTTATTATTTGTGTTATTTGTATAATAAGGAAATTAAAAATTTTTTGAATTTGGTATATTTTTAACTGTTAGAATTATTTTTTATTTTGCTTTCCAATTTAGTTTTCTTTCCATTCATACTTTCTTATTATTCTCATATTTTGTTAAATTTTTTATAATTTTTTTATGTAGATTTGTTTTATAAATTTACATTAGAGATATTTGCAAGCCAAATTATATTTGTGTCTTTAGACACGTGTAAGTTCTAGTATCACAATAAGTGATAATGGGATTGTTTGGAGTGAAACAACATAAAACAAAACTCAACAAATCTTTACAAATACGAATTACGAGATTGTAAAAATAAAATTTTCTATTCACTGTACAAAACACGAGACACTAACTTTTATAAATTTATATAATTTTATATAACTCCAAACATCCCCAATATCTTATAATATATGAAAATAAAGGAACATAGAATCGATTTAAATTAATTATTTTAAATATATCATAGATACTGTTGATATTGTTTTTATGAATTAAGATAAATTTCAAAACCATTTGAAATTGAGATAAACATCGAAAGACAAATTTAAAATAACTAAATATATATTTTTTAAATTCGAAGATTTCTTATTACTGGACAGGGTTAGCCGATAAGAAAATATAGGTTTTTTTTGTTGGAATCAATTACAAAAAGTCTTTACATGAAAATATAGGTTAGCCCTTAATATGAGATTAAGGGTGCCTCAAGTTACTTTCAAAATTTAGGAAGCTGAAGTTAAATACCAACCGTTCAGTTGATCATCCTTTAATTTAACATTATAATTTTTTAGTTTTGAAAGAACTAAACCAGTTAAATCATTAAATGAAGGAAGAGAAAAGAGAAAAGAGAAAAAGAGGAAAGAAAAAATTTTAAACAAGAAAAGAGAAAGTTTAAAACAATGCTAAAAATAATCTATAAAAAAGTTTTTCATATAAGTTTGTTTTATAGATTTACATTTGAGTTATTTGCCAGCCAAATTATATTTGTGCATTTTAGGCATGAAAATAAGGAAACATATAATCTATTTAAATTAATTATTTTAAATATATCGTAGATATTTTTGATAGTGTTTGTATGAATTAAGATAAATCTCAAAACGATTTGAAATTAAAATAAATATCGAAAGAAAAATTTTAAATAACTAAACATATATATATTTTTTAAATTTCAGGATTTTGTATTATTGGATAGGGTTAGCTGATATGGACTATAATTCGAAAAGATATACTTTTTTGTTGGAATCAATTACGAATAGGTTTTACGTGAGTATAGTTAATATGGGATTGAGGGTGCCTGAAGTTAATTTTAGAATTTAGGAATATGAAGTTCAATACCAATAGCTCAGTTGATCATTCTTCGATTTAATATTATAATTTTTTACTTTTTAAAGAAGCAAACCAGATAAAATATTAAATAAAGGAAGAGAAAAGAGGAAAGAGAGAATTTTAAATAAGAAAAGAAAAAGGTTAAAACCATGCTAAAAATAATCTATGAAAGATATTAAAGATAAGATGAAAGCAATCTATTGAGTATATTTCTTTTAATTCATTGTATGTAAATATCAACATACTGATGCCATTGGATATAAATATGTTTGATGAATTTTCAGTGAAATCACATATTTTCAATATACCGGATATCATATTTAAGGAGTTCACATATATTCAATATATTAGATATCATATTCAATGAATTCAGATATTTTTGATAGATATATTTTCATTTTCATTTTCATTTTCAGTGGGTTGTCTTCCATAGGTTATAATATTTTCAATGGATTTAGATGATTATTTTCAGCATCTGTTTCAACAAATTTTCTTCATCTTTTTCTTTTGTTCATTTAATACTTTCTCTTTCCTCTTTTAATATATTTTAATTTTTTAATTATTAACTAATTTATTCCTTTAAAAGATTAAAAATTAAATATGTAAATTAAAAGCTCAAATAAAGTTCATATTAATTTAACGGTATTGAGATTTAGTTCATTCTTGAATTTTGTTATTACCGGGCCTCCTATTTTTTTTTTAATTGAATCATGTTAATTTATCAAATATCACTTTTTTAACATTTCTCACCACAAAACGAAAATAAATAAATAATTTTCAAGTTCCTTCCCTTTTCTTTTTGTTTGAGTCCTTGGTCTAAATAAGGCATCCAAGATTTCCGAACATAGGTCGATCATTAGAAAACAAAAGCCTCAACTTCCCATTGGAACCAACGTTAGATGCGGTGGTTGACTTCACTTGTTGTTAGTTGACGTAGTTTTCTCCAATCTGTTCGGACATGGAACGCCGTCTCATAAACTTGCTTCACTCCTCTCTAGGCATACCCCAGTTCATGCAAGTTCACACCCTCCTCATCACAAACTACTTCACTATCACCCCACTATTCGTCAAGAAATTGTTGAGCCTCTCCTTCATTGACTATGCCCGCAAGGTGCTTGATCAAATGCCCCAACGGGACCAAAACCTTTACAACTCCGCCATTTCCGCCTGCTCAAGGCTCTCTTTGAACAGAGAAGCTATAGAAGAATTTGTTTCCATGCACGGTAATGATACCCGGATTGATTGTTACACTGTTCCGCCAGTTCTCAAGTCATGCTCTTCTCTTTTAGCTATAGATGTGGGAAGACAGGTTCATTCTTTGGTCATAAACCGTGGGTTGGACTCCAGTGTTTTCGTCCAATCCGCTTTGATTGACTTTTATGCCAAAATTGGCAACGTTGAGGCTGCTAGGCAAATTTTTGATGGGGTTTCCTGTAAAGATCCGATTTGCTATAACTGTTTGATTTCTGGGTATTCGAAATCCGGAGATGTTTTGATGGCAAGAAAGCTTTTTGATGAGATGACCGAGAGAACCCTTGTTTCGTGGAATGCCATGCTTTCTTGCTATGCACATAATGGGGACTATCATGAGGGACTTAGGATTTTTGAACGAATGCAAGTTGACGACTGTTGGCCTAATGAATTTACTGTGGTGACTGTGCTATCTATATGTGCCAAGCTTGGGAATCTGGAGATGGGGTTGAAGATGAAGAAGCTCATTGACAATAATAATTGGCATCACAATATGATAGTTTCAACTGCATTTTTGGAAATGTACGTGAAGTGTGGGGCGGTTGAAGAGGCACGCTGGGAGTTTGACCATATGGCTGAAAGAGATGTTGTTGCTTGGAGCGCAATGATTGCCGGTTATGCTCAAAATGGGAGATCAACTGAGGCATTAGAGCTTTTTGAATGCATGAAACGCAAAGGAATAAAACCTAATGATGTCACACTAGTGAGTATTTTATCGGCTTGTGCACAATTGGGCTCAGTGGAAGCTGGGGAGCATATCGGTAGCTATGTGGAGAGCCATGGTATTGAGTCAAATCTTCATTTGGCCTCAGCATTGTTGGTGATGTATTCTAAGTGTGGAAAGATAGAAAAGGCTCGTCAAGTTTTTGACAAAATGCCTCAAAGAGATGTTGTTAGTTGGAACTCGATGATTAATGGCCTGGCGGTAAATGGTTTGGCAGAAGATGCAATTTCTTTTTATGAGAAAATGAAAGAAATTGGGGTTCAACCAGATGATGTAACATTTGTAGGGCTGCTAACATCCTGCACCCATGCAGGCCATGTGGAACTGGGTTTTGAGCTCTTCAGGAGCATGAGATTAGACCATGAAATTATCCCGAAGATAGAGCACTATGCTTGTATTGTGGACCTCTTTTGTCGTTCTGGAAGACTAAAACAAGCTTATGAGTTCATATGTCAGATGGAAGTGGAGCCTAATTCTGTGATATGGGGTACTTTACTGAGTGCGAGTAGGATTCACTTGAATGTAGAGCTTGCAGAGCTATCTGTAAGTAAGTTACTAGAACTAGAACCTGAGAATTCAGGAAACTACATTGTTCTTTCAAATATATATGCTAGTCTGGGTAGATGGCAAGAAGCCTTGAAGGTGCGTTCGTTGATGAAGAGCAAGAGTTTACAGAAAACAGCTGCTTACAGTTGGATAGAATTGGAGGACGAGGTGCATAAATTTTTAGTTGGGGACATATCCCATCCTAATTCCAAGGATGTCTATAGCACCATTAATGGATTAGCAAAGCATTTAACTCGTTCTGCTCCTGACTTCAACTGTGAGATAGAATTCTGTTAGTGCAAGGCCTGAAAACCACAACATGGCTCATAAAAATGAGAACTTTTTGGGTGGTGCATCCTGGAAACCCTGTTTGTTTTTGACTGTTGAAGTAGGGAACTTGAAACCAGGGAATATTTTGACAGGACCGTCAGGGAAACTTAGAACCATATTTGGCTTTGGGGCAAGCATTGTTGTTGCCAAAACATGGGACAAACATGCCTCTGATGTATATACTATTCAAACTAAACAAGTTCTTTGAAACTAATTGAAAATTTTGAAAGTTATTTTACAAGGTCTATGAAAGTATGTACCAGACCCCATAAGGTAGAAGGCCTAGTTATGCATTTGGTTGTCCTTTTATGAAAGTATGTACCTATGTGGTTTTTGAAGTGAACAATATCATTCAAAGTTAACATTACCAATTTGATTAGGATCAATGAGCATGCCTTGAATTGCTCCTGCTGGGTTAAGATATTTCTGTGGGATGTATTTGTTGAAGAAGCCATTGGTTGCACATAAGGTGGCATTGGAGGTCCAGGAACAGAGTCTGCAGATGTTATGGCTGAAGTATACAATGAGAGGGAGCAAGATGATTCTCGTATCTGCATGATGATCATTGTTAAAAGGAAGGAAACTGATGTCCATTCTATAATTCTTGGTTACACAGAAAAAAAAAGCAAATCCATTGCAGACCTCAACTGAATATCCTAAAGGCAGCGTGAGAGTTCCCAAGCTCCTTTCAGATGCTGCTACTTTTCAGCTCTGCGTATTTTGCAATAATAAGGATACCTTCTTCAAGAGTTGCCGTTCCAAATTACTATGCCAAATTCTCTCTCTAAGAAAAGGTAAATAATTGACAAACAGGGAAATGTAAGATCTTTGTGGTTTCATAAATTTATACACTAGTACATGCATTTTTTTTTTCTTGACAATTCAGAATGAGGTTTTTTATTTTTATTTTTTGCTACATAATTCTGAATGACCTTTTAAAACAAAACTGGGAGAATCTTCCCAGGTCATGAATTAAATTTTCAACTGGGTTTGAATTTGTTGCTACTTCCTTTTTTTTTTTTTTTTTTTTTTCCATTTTTTTGTTTGAAGTATAGTTCCAAGGTTAATTAGACGTCATACCAAACCAAACCAAACTAAACCTTTTTCCCACTAGGTGGGGTAATTAGCCGTCATAATCCAAAATATTTTAGTTGCTCTAAACTCACATGGGAAAATGACAGCAGGTGCAAGAGTGTAAGTCGGTGTTGTTGAAACCTAAAATGAAGTGCAACAAAATTGAAAATGGTGGCCTCAGTATCTCAGATAAAAGAATTATGAACTAATATTACAAATGAAATCTTGAATCCTATCATAACAGAGAAAATTGAAATATAATAGTTTTGTCATCTGTTATTGTCGCTAATATACTTCTTGAACGTAGAATGCGTAAACAATTTTTTTTTTTATTTTTTAAAAAATTCTTTTCTATCTTGTAGGAGTCAAGGTGCATGCTTGGTTTTCGCTAAAGAAAAGTCCTATTTGACTCTATGCAGAGGCTTTTGTGCTCATCCACATCTTCCCAATGGGTTCGAGCCAGCATATCAAGTGCTGAAGAGTAGGTAGTCATCTAGAATGGCTTCTAGATTGGTTCACTTTTCTCTCTTCTAGATAAATTTGATTAAGGATGAGAACACACTGCTCCGCTGGAATTTTTTATTTGAAAATATTTCACAATAAGGTTGCAATATTTTTACGGCATATTCTTTGAAATTTTTTATTAAATTTTCCTGAGTTCACTCCAACCAAACAAGGAAAAAAAAAGGGGGGGCTAACAAACTGTAATTTAAATTAATGTGAAGAGAATCGAGATCAAATAACATAATTGTAGGTCCACGGAAGCTTCTCACGTCTCTATTGGTTTTACTTTGTCAAAAGCATTCTAAAAGAAGAAGAGTCACAACTTGTATACAATTCCAAACTTTCATCCTATCTCTCCTGTTATAACTATCCTTATCCATTTAACTTATCCGATTTCACCGTATCAACAAAATCCCATCTCTCTAAATATATATATTCAGATACCATATAATCTGAACATATATATATATATATATATAGACACACACGGAGAAATATTACCAGTTTTAATTGAGAGCTACAATGGCCAAAATAAATCAGTTGTGTTGCTCTATGTTCTTGGTTCTGTGGTTTGGTTATTTGAGTAGCATTATTATGGCAGAGGGAGAAGAGGTTGGGGTTTATGTGCTGAAGAGAGGTGACTTCTCTGTAAAGCTCTCCAACTGGGGTGCAACTGTCCTCTCTGTCATCCTCCCTGACAAGAATGGTTGATTTTTTTTTTTTCTTTTCTTTTTAATTGTTCCTTTCACTCTTTGATCTTCATGTCTTAATATTTGTTAAGTTCTAACTTCAGGGAAATTGGCTGATGTTGTTCTTGGGTTCGAAACAATTGAAGAGTATAAGGTTTGATTCAGTACGTGGCTGCTTCTCAGTTTATTACAATATAGAATACTGATTTTCTGTACAATTCACATGGAGTCGTGTGAAGTGTTTAATTGTTTTATTATATATATATATATATATTAATACCGTTAGTGCATGCTTAGTATTGAGTAGGATTGAGCAACCAACATCTCTAGAATGGTAAAATCTTTTATTTTATTTTTTAATTATTCAATATGTCAACATATGTTTTGATCAGTTTTGGTATTAAAATTTTTGAATTAGGTTCTTGTAAATTTATCTACTCATGAGCTTAAGAGGTATGTTCGGCCAGACCATTTTAGCTCATTATTTGAGCAGGTTTGGACACATATATATATTGCCCAATTATATTGCCATCGGGAGGGCTTGAACATTAAAATAATAATAATAATAATTTTTTATTGTATGGGGCCTTGCACTATGCACATATTCTTCTGACTTGGGTTGCGAAGTACAAAGATCCGGTCTTTTAACAACCATTGCAATGAAAGAGTCCTTAATGAAAGAGTCCACCGTTTGTTAAGTATCCCTTCGCAAGAATGAAACTCAAAGGAATCTTAATAATCTCACATTTAAACCCACTTTAAATCTTTACAAACTCAAATAACTTTTTCTAGCCATTTTTGCTAACAAAATTTTTTCAAATGCAGAATGATTCAACCTACTTTGGTGCCATTGTTGGGCGTGTTGCCAACAGAATTGGAGGAGCTCAATTCGCTCTGAATGGCATTCAATACAAATTAGAAGCTAATGAAGGAAAGAACATGCTCCATGGTATACGACTTTCATGTTCTTCTCTCCTTCAAAAACAAATCTACATTTCTTCTCAATGCCCAAATGATCTACTTACCCAATTCACATAACCCTCCTCATCAACAGGTGGTTCCAAAGGATTCAGTGATGTTATATGGACAGTGGAAACCTACAGACAAGATAGCCACATTACTTTCACTTATGACAGCCCCGACGGCGAAGAAGGATTTCCCGGTGATCTCGTTGTCACGGTGACATACATGCTCATCGAAACAAACAAGCTGGGGATCAAAATGGAGGCCAAGGCTCTGAACAAGGCCACCCCGGTGAATCTAGCTTCACACAGTTACTGGAACCTCGGTGGGCACAACAGTGGCAATATCCTCTCGCACAATCTCCAGTTGTTTGGCTCAAAGATCACTCCGGTGGACGGCGATCTCATCCCCACCGGTGAGATAGTTCCGGTGGAAGGGACAGCATTCGATTTCCTGCAACCGCGCCCAATTGGGAGCAGATTCGACGAGCTGGCAGATGGGTATGACATCAACTACGTGCTTGACAATGCGGGCGAGACCAAGCACTTGAAGAAGGTGGCGGTGGTTGAAGAGAGCAAATCTGGGAGGAGGATGGAGCTGTTTTCCAGTGAAGTTGGAGTTCAATTCTACACGAGCAACGGGCTGGGCAGTGTGAAGGGGAAAGATGGGTTCGTGTACTCGGACCATGCTGGGCTGTGCTTGGAGACGCAGGGCTTTCCTGACTCGGTGAATCACCCAAACTTCCCTTCTCAAATCGTGAACCCTGGGGAGACTTACAAGCACGTTATGCTTTACAGATTCACAGCCAAGTAGGTTGGCATGGCTCATGGCTTTTGGCAAAGCAAACATAGACTTCTTCTCTTCCTGTCTAGAAGTAATGAAACCAATGGTTTAGTATCATTGCTTGGATTGCATTATGCGAATCAATTCAATCACTGTAATTTCGAATGTTAAAATAGATATTAAATGTTTAAAATGCGTATGTTTATAATAGCTGGATTGTTATCTGCATAAAAATGATCCGAGGATCATACAACATAGACAAAAAACAGTGGAATGGTCATCCTACATCCTCCACATTTCGTTCTACCTGCCACCAACCAACAGGGACGGTCCTACTTGGCCAACAATCCTGATAAGGCCTCATATATATATATATAATGATGTATATATAATGATATATTATGATGTATATATGACTTAAGGCCTCATATATGTGTATATATATAATATTTAGTGATATATGATTTAATATCTCCACACAATTTCTTATAGAATCCCAAATTATAAATTTTTGTTTCAATTAAAAACTGATAATCTTATACTTTCTCATCCTTATCCTCTTTACTATAAAAGTTAATAATTGTTGCTTTCTCATTCTTATCCTCCTTTTATCTAATCTTATACTTTTTCATCCTTATTCTCCTCTCTACAATTCACAAATTTTCTTGACCTAATAATCTTTTACTTTCTTATCCTTATCCTTTCTCATTCTTATCCTTCTCATTTTGGTTTAGTAGATTTTTTTCTTCTTTGAAGATATACCTCATCAAATATAATATTCCACTTAGGTCTCAAATTTCTTCTAATTAAAAGCTGATAATCTTTTTTTTTCTCATCCTTATATATATATATCTCTCGGGCTAAAACTAACGTTATCTTAAAATGCCATCAACATATGGGGAAAGAGACGAATCAAATAATAAATCTATTTCTCAAACCTATGGTTTGTAGGAAAAAGTGGTTAGTGAATTTGTTCATGAGATTAGCAAAAAATTGCACAAACATATTCTCATAAATATTTCATGTTCTGAAACCAAAACTATTCAGTAAACTGTAAAAATAACACTCCTTGCACATAACATGTCAATCTTCACTGTTCCATGACTTCCTTGGAAAAAACATGAAAATGACCAAAATTAGAATTGTTAGCAACATTAGCCCTATGAATATTTGGAAGAAAATTTCATTGCCACTATGGCCATGTTAGAAGTATGCTAGTGCTTACCCTGCCATTGGCCCTAACTTCTTCATAACAGTATTCATGTTTATGCATAGGTTGATAGAACTACTACAAGACTGAAAAGCGCAACATCAGTTGCAGAAGTAGAGCTGCAAATGAGTCGAGTTGAATGTCAACATGTTCAAATTTATTTGTTAGGTGTATTAACGAGTAGGATCTCAAAATGTTGTGTTTAAACTTATTTGTTAGGTTTATGGACAAGTTCGAACTTGATTCAAATATACTTTTAAACTTGTAATTCAGCCTATAATCAAGATTGTTCGCGAGCTTGCTAATGCATAAACTTGAGAAACTATAAATTATCAAATAATAACTTATAATTAATCTAAGTCTTTAATGAGAAAAGCCAAGTCGTTAAAACATTTATAAGCAACATCAATTACTCTAATCATAAATATGTTCACAAACATTTAAAGAGCTTGTTCACGAGCTATAAACAATTCTATTCACGAATCCTATAGAGCCAAATTCATCTCCAAACTCATCTTTGCTTGAGCTTAGCTCGTTTATTTATCAAAGTGTGTTCAAAATTGTTCATTTCCCTCATCAAACAGATACAAACAAGTTCTTAGCAAGCTCGTTCACAAGATGTTTGCCGGGCACTTGGTTCTTTTTCAGCCCTAAGCAGAAACTAGTCAACAACTACAACAGCAGACCAACAAAGATGATACAATTCTGGAACCTTGACGGAAGAACAACACCAAAACAAGGCAGGTCATACAACATCTAGGGACTTCAACACATACTATTAGGCTCAAAACAAAACAATCATCAGGCTCAGTGGAAAGCTCAACCTTCAGATATGAACAACTCCTATGGCCATGAGCACTAAAAGACACTAATCATGGCAAAAAGAAAAAGACAGAAACCATATAGAACAAAAATATAACTGCATCCAGCTGAGAGTGGGTCTGTTGATGTAGGACAGATTTGGATTAATGATGCTGGAAATACTTAAAAGAAAGGCAGTTTAGGGAGAGAAGATTAGAGAAAGATAGGTCTAGGCATCACACCTACGACTCTTTAATATCACACAATCAAGAGCTTAAAACTATTTTTTTTTATTCACTCAATCAGCTTTGCCATAGGACTTACGATTTTATTTATACTTATTTCAGCTTGACTCTAGAACTTTCCAAAGCAAATGAACTTCAACTAACTTTAGACTCCCATGAGACTCTTTTACGACATTTATAATATAAAAGAACCAAAAGATTTCGAACCCCAAAAGACACTTAAAAATCTAGTCCATAAGACTCTTTTACAACATTAATAACCTTCATCTCACATTGCTTGAGTGAGAAATTGTGAAGTGAGATTGTGAAGTCCTTATATATGCAAGTGTCACATCTACTTTAATAGATTGGTTTTTTGGGATAGCGTCCATTTGCATTATGATAACTAAAAACTCCAACAACATTA
This sequence comes from Sideroxylon spinosum, assembly GCA_003260245.2. Classification (NCBI taxonomy): domain Eukaryota; kingdom Viridiplantae; phylum Streptophyta; class Magnoliopsida; order Ericales; family Sapotaceae; genus Sideroxylon; species Sideroxylon spinosum. The sequence continues at coordinate 33,283,297 of QLOD02000013.1, read as the reverse complement.
TCCTATTCAATTTCACTCAAGAATTTGCGAAGATAAACCCCATTTCCCATCAAAGCTTTTTGTAGCATATGATGTCTCTGCAGCAAGTTGCAGGACAGTGAGGATCACAGTTTCCCAGGATCAATTGCCAAATTTGAAATCATACCATACTAGGTCCAATCAATTATGCTGTGGTGTTCCCAAAACAACTCCCGGCCAGATGACCGTAAAAAGTTAGCTACTGATCCAATTGCTGCACAGAACCAACTTCCTCTTTCGGATCCAGGAGATCAGAGGAATTTTTACAGGCCAACTCAATTCATTGTATTTAATAATTTGGCTCGCCATAATTTTGTCATGTTCAATCTTAAACTTTAGACTTAAATAGGGTGGAGAGGTTCTTTTGGGCAGGAAACCATTGATGAACAGAAGCATTTGCCAATGTTCTGAGTGTCACAGTTTATTGTTAACCAAATTGTTTCTCAAATAAATATAAAAAGCAAAAAATAAATCTACAATCAAATAAACCTTTTAGCAAACATGTTATGTCCAATTCTACACCGCTCATATCCCATTCCCAACAAATTTTGGGAACACAAAGTTACGAAATAGGAAAGAATAAAAACCTAGGAACTTTGCAAATTGCATTCCTTTTGCACCATCGAAGTTGGGATCCAAAACGATAAGAACAAAAAAAAAAACCAAGGAAAATAAGATTCTACACCGTTCATATCCCATTCCCAACAAATTTTGGGAACACAAAGTTACGAAATAGGAAAGAATAAAAACCTAGGAACTTTGCAA
>QLOD02000013.1:33222898-33235489 GCA_003260245.2 Sideroxylon spinosum | reverse complement strand
AAAAATATAAAAAAGGTGTTTTTCACTCTTTTTTTTTTTTTCATATCATAAATATTTTATTTACCAACCTCACCTATTGAAAAAATTATTAGTTTGGTTTTGTATAACTATTTTATCAATTTTAAAATTTTGATCATTTTGTTGCATCATATTAAATTAAGAAATTTTATTTAAACATGTTATTAAATTAAAATGATTTTTAATAAATAATATAATTAAATTAGATAAATAAAAAAATTAATAAATAATATAATTAAAGTAGTTAAATTATACGAAAGTAATTAATATTAAATATATTTGTTAAATTATTTTAATATATCATACTTAAACCATATGAGTTATTATAAAATATATTTTACTCAATATTTTAGTAAATATTATAACTAAATTATAATTAATATATTTTGTATTATTCAATTAAATGATTTTGAATAAAAATTAAATTTATTTTAATTTTATCAATCAATCTATTTGGTTAAATTAATTAATTTTGTTTAATTAACCTAATTAATCAAATTAAGTTAAAGTTAGATGAAATAATTTTATTCAATTCAATTAAATTTTTGAAAAATTAATAAATGTAACAAAAATTGTAATTTGAAAAGAAACTTTAATTTCCATTTAAAAAATATCAAAACTAAAAAAATAGAAAACATAAACAATTAAATGTAAATAAAGAAGTAATAGAATTACCAAACAGACTCTAAACCAAGCATTTAAAGTTACTAAAAATTTATAAATTTATTTATTTATTTTATTAAATACATTAAAAATAACACGTAGTAATTTTTGTAAAAAAAAAAAAAAAAAATAGCAAAGAGTTGCAAAAAATTTCGTTTTCAAAAAAATAGTCGCCTGGGCATTGAGTTGCACTTCCGATGGGCTGAGCCCAATGGGCGGGGAGTTTTGATCTGCCTATGCAGCCTCAAAATATCTATTTTAGATTGCGACTATGGTTTCGTTAGGATTCTTAAAGTGTTATTTGGTTTATTTTGTTTATTTTTTGTTTTCTTATGTATTAAAAATTTAAAATAAGAAAATAAAAAATGTTTTTTTTTTTGTTTCAGATTAAAAAGGGTCAAAATAATTTTTTATTATTTTTCATTTTGTGTGAATTCATTTTTAGTTTTCTAAAACAAATTTTAAAAATATAAATGACCAAATGTATTTAAACTATTTTTCTTATTTTTCAAAAGTGTAAAATGAAAGTGAACTAAAAATAAAAAATTGAAAACAGAATATAGAAAAACAAATCAAATGAAGCCTAAGGTGGCATTTGTTTTTTTTTTTGTTTTTTGTTTTCATTTTATGTATTAAAAATTTCAAAAAAAAGAAACAAAAAATGCTACGCTCAAAACGACTTTTTGTTATTTTTCATTTCATATATAAATTCATTTTCTGTTTTGTAAACAAATTCTAAAAATACAGGTGATTAAATGCATTTGATCTGTTCTCTTTGTTTTCAAAAGTGTAAAATGAAAATAAATTTAAAACAAAAACAAAAAAACACAAAAACAAACCAAATGAAACCTAAATTTTTCTAAAAATTTCAAAAAATTTCAAAAATTTAAAAAATTTTCAATCAAAATTTATCGTCATAATTCTTACATCATATCAACACTAATTTTTTATTTTTTTAGTTTTTTTTAATACTTCAAACATCCTTTTAGTTAGCAAGAAATCACAGAACGTATCTTCCAACACAGTAAATCGTTAAACTCGTTCTCATCTAACAACACGTGTCTCTTCTTGCAAATCTATTCAAAAGTCGTTGGACGAGTGCACAGACACCCATTGATTGGCGATGCATGTGATTCAAGCTCTCAATAGTCAAAACCTCAAGCTCGTTGCCTTTGTGTCCCCCAAAACCCTAACGCATTTCTTACCTCATCAGAGTTACAGACACACGAACACACACACACACTCTCTCTCTCCGGTGTTGGTTAATTAAGAAGCAATTTAGGGTTTGTTGAAGGGCTGCAAAGATGGTGGCGGACAAGGGCAAGAAGTTGAAGGTTGGAGAGAAAGGCGAAGAGGAAAATGCAGGGCACGTTGATGGAGAACTCGTTGTCTCCATCGAGAAATTCCAGGAGATCCAAGAAGAGATCGAGAAAGTATTACTCTCTCTCTCTCTCTCTCTCTCTCCCCACACACACACACAAACACACACTCCTGCTTGATTTCCTAGGAAAGCATGACAACGGAATAGAGAAAAGACAACGGAAAAATAGTTTCAAATTTGAATTTTTTCGGAGTGGAGGTTTCATGTGTCAATTGTTGAGTTTCTTGCGTTTTGTGTGCATATATGCATTGGAAAATTTATTTGATTTTGTCTGAATATTGACATATTTGTGTTTGCATTATGGTATGTATAGTATATATTCGTAGGCATTGATATACTAAGATTTGTTCCAGTATGTTTGCATATTGTGGTACTTTCATGATATTACATTTACAGTATTTGTAGCAATTTGGATATTTAACAACCATTAAAACTTGGCAAGGAGGTGAGTAGTTAACTTTAAATGTATAAAATCACTGACTGACTGACTGACTGCTTGCTTCTTCTTCTTTTAATGTTTTGTGTCTCATCTTAATTTTTAGTCATATTTGTCATAGCTTGTGAAAATTTAGTGGCCTAAAATTTTGAATTTGTTAAATATAATTCTGAGATATTCCATTGCTTAATCATTGGTAGGTTGGTCTCATTTTGGGATGATATATGAGCTGCATAACTGGGCTCTGATTCTTTTATTATTATTATTATTAATTATTATTATTAATATTATTATTATTTTCAATTGCAGATCAACGAAGAGGCAAGTGATAAAGTCTTGGAAGTAGAGCAGAAGTATAATGAGATACGCAAGCCTATCTATGAGAAACGGAATGAAATTATCAAAACAATTCCTGACTTCTGGTTAACTGCTGTTAGTGTTCTCTCCTCTGATTTATTCTTACAACTTACATGCTTTATTGATTTCTTTGATATTCCATCTAGAACACTTTGATTGAAATGACTAATCCCCTGTTTTATGCAGTTTTTGAGCCATCCTGCGCTTGGTGACCTTTTGACTGAAGAAGACCAAAAGGTTTGGTCCCACCCCCCCTTTTTTCTCTCGCATTTATTATAATAAGTCGTGTGGTGAATTTACTGGCCCTTTTTTTTTTTTTAAATAACATTTCTTTCCCATGCTGAGTTCCTTCTTCCTATCAATGAATTTGGAATATGCTCTTTGAATTACTGGTGTCTGATTAGATGCTTCTGCTAGATGTCATCTAGTATTACTGTTTGGTTACTGCATTTTGATTCAAAGCTGTCCATTAACTTGACACTGTATTTTTTACTAGATATTCAAGTATCTAAGTTCCCTTGAAGTGGAGGATTTTAAAGATGTGAAGTCGGGTTACTCTATTACATTTGTAAGTATTCTCCTTCCCTCCTGCTGTATTTTTGAAGTTAATTTTTAAATTTCTTTTGTTGCATTGAGGCCATGTAAATGACGTGCTGGTTGGTGGTATGTTATGACTTTTGGTTTGCTATACTATTATTTACTTTCTTTCTTGTATCATCAGAACTTCCGCCCCAATCCTTTCTTTGAAGACACGAAGCTCACGAAGACTTTTACCTTTCTTGATGAAGGGTCAACAAAGGTTACTGCTACTTCAATTAAGTGGAAAGAGGGCGTGGTAAGAGTTATTTGTTCATGTATTTTTCAGTGTATTTTTTGCAGTATTTTTCCTGATTTTTAGTTAAATGAAGGGCATTCCTAATGGAGTTACTCATGAGAAGAAAGGGAGTAAGCGGCCTCATCCTGAAGAAAGGTGGCTTTCCTCAGTCTTTAGTCTTTGGATTTGGTCAATGTGTAATCAACAAAATTTGTTTCCATAAATGATGTCTTTTCAATTTTATATATTTAATAGTAGTGATGCTATATTTAAAGTCAAGAAATTTGGTAAGTTTGATCAACCCTATTTTATTATTCCTTTGTGGTAGTAAAATATACTATGCATGGTTAAACAGCGTGTTAGAAAATGCTTATGTTAGCATGTCTATTTGGTGAATTTTGGTTGGATTAGACTCTCACTTTTTTCAATTGACCAAAAGTTGATGCCTGTCCATTTTATATTTCATCAATGAGCAGAAAGTTGGCCAAAGTATATTAGGCAACATGAATATCAAGATTTTTATTCAGAACAGGAAAAGCATGCTAAGAACTTTGCAGAACAATAAAGTGTTACTTATGCATTTAACTTTTTTCTCATGCTTTAAAATTAAGTTAATTACAAATGGCAAATTTTCTATTCTTAGTTCTGTAAGTCAAATTGTGTTATCATGGATTATTTCTGTTGTTAAATTAAATTTGATTCATTGAGACGGGTACAGGGGAAATACTTAAGCGGAATGCATATTATGACATTTTTTCTTCGTTGTGGATGCTAGTAATCATATATCTAGTTACTTGGAGTATCAAATGGGAAGAAGCAATTCAGCACTTCGTAGGTTACCTGTTGATATTCAGCTATGATATAATCCTCTTGCATATTCAGGCTTATCAGAAGGGGGGGAAAAGCTCTGGAGTCATTCTGGCTGCACTTTGGCAGTTTTTATGTATATATGTTATGAGTCAGTGGAATTCCTTATTCTCTTGCCTTTCACATGAATGCAGCTTCTTTACCTGGTTCACTGAAATTGAGCAGAAAGATGATATGGATGAGATTCAAGATGAGGTAATTCGTATGTAGATTCTATAAAGAGCCTGATACTAGTTTTGTAGGAAATATGTTTGGTTCCCCTCACGCCTTCTTGTGGTGTCTTCTTTAAAATCATCTAACTTCTTGCAGGTTGCAGAGATAATCAAGGAGGATTTATGGCCCAATCCTCTCACTTATTTTAACAATGTAATTTCTTCACCTTTTTAATTTTCCCGTGTTTTCCTTGAAAACAAAAAACATGTTTCTGTCGTGGGCTAAAAGTTCTTTTTACTTTCTGATTTCCTAATGTGTAAATAATTGTATAGGAGGTTGATGAGGGTGGTGTTGGAGAAGAAGGTGATGAAGAGGTAATTAAGGTTCTGATGATAACTCCTAGCATAATTTCGTTAGAGTTTTCAAACTTCTATATAATTGTACTTTATCGTTGCTATGTTTACTTCACTTTTCTGTTTGGGCATGTTTTGTTTTATTTTTCTGTTTCTTTCCTTCAAAATTTTCATAATGAATTACATTGGTGTTATGTTATTTATTTATTTACTAACGTTTTCCCACCTTGGTTGTTTGCTATTATGTTTAAAATAATACCTTGCACCCTTGCAATTGAGAGTGGAAGTAAATTGCAATAAGATACTAGTCTCCTAAAAATGGACATGCATGCTGGGGAAATGCTAGGATTTGGGGGGTTGGTTAAGGTTGAAATTTGGACATTCTTGGAGTGAGTAACAAAATTTAAAAATAACTTACAAGCGGGAGTATTCCGCAGAGGAAGAACTTGATGGGGGCCTGTGGTTTAATAGTTGCTATTTTATTTCCCACAAGGTTCCAGACTTAGTTCTGATCCAGATGTTAGCCACATGGTAAATTGGATAATATTCTAGAGATATGATTGTTGCATCAGTTATGATCTAATTTTATGTCAGATGATCCATTATATGAGGCCAAGAACAGGAACTGAAATTGCATGCTGCCTGTATAACATCTTTGAAGTCTTGAAGATACTGTGTAAACTGGTTAAGTAATGTCTTTTATGAGAATTCTGAAAGAAAGCAATGCATTCTTCCCAACGAAATTTTAACTTCTTTAGTAGTGTAGAACTCTTAACTTTCTGTGTTTTGGATGCTTCATGTTGGATAAAAGCTGAAATGTACTTGTTTGCTACTAGTGTAGAATGTGACATGATGGGAATTCCATAACCTCCCAATGTTGAATTGTTGGTTAGTTAATAATGATACTTAATATTAGTCGATGCATCCATTGAATAGGAATTGTTGGTTGCTCGTGGAGTATACAAACATTGGAGTATACTCTAGTATTTGATCCCAAACATCAAATATGACTGGTCTGGCATCTCTGGTTGCCTTAGGCATAGTAATGTTGGCGCTTGATTTGTTGTTCGCCATGTCTTGTGTTCATAGATATGCTGTCAAACTTCGTTTCTGACCAACATACATGCATATACTTGCAAGCTGTGGGATCTTGAAACTCCTTTGAGGCATGTGGTTATTTGCTTGATACTTGGTGAGAATTAATTTCTTGACATATATAACAATATTTGATGAGGTTTGTCATGATAATATTCGGGGAAGACATAAGGTACCTTTTAAGTTAATCCAACAATGTAAAAATATATTGTTCATATGATCATAAACTCCTCAAAGTAGTCTTCGGACTGCATGGATTTCTTTCTTCTCCATTCTGCATGTTTAAACCACAGAATCCATGATATGAAATATTTAATCGACGGGGGCAAGTGAGACACTTGCCAAAGGCCCCAAAATATAATGAAGCCAACATATTTCTTATTAATTATATAAAAAATTAAAGATTATTTTCTTTTTATTGTATATTTTATCTTGAAAAGACAAATAACTTTTGTAAAAAAATCTACGCATTCCTAAAAAATTTACACAATTTCTTATACAGTTATATACATGCTCATATATAATGATTGAGATTCTCTTTTGGTTGACGTGACTGATTCATCCCCCCCCCCCCCCAAAGAAAAAAGATACCAACAGCTAGACATTCTTAAAAATCTCAAGTTCTTAACAACTCCTTTCTCTCTTGCAGCTAGTATAATTGCATTGTACTGCCCAAAAATCAATTATTTATTTATTTTTTTGTTTTTAGTTTCAAACGGCATCATTCTAGTACACTTGTACAAGCCTGCAATCAATAATTGAAAGGGATTTATTAATGAAACTTATGCAGAATGATTAATAAATAATTTGGCTTTTGTAAGAAAATAGTATTTAGCTGATGATTTTTCACCATAACTTTTTATTTATGTAGCTTGAAAGTTTTTTTTTTTTTTTTTTTAATCATAAAATTTTGTTTTAAAGGCTCCCGCTATCATTTTGATTTTGGCCCACAAACTTTTTTTTTGAAGTAATCAAATTTTATTAACAAGCCTGGCCCTATTAGTTGATAGAATACATTGTTATACTATGAAACACGGATATTTCAAATTAATTGCCGCACTCGTATCGAATACTCGGAGGATACGAATCCGGCTCGGAGACGTATTCGATACGCCATTGTGGCGTATCCTAATTTTTTATTTTGAATAGGATATGGCGAGGATATGACTGAGATACGGGAAGGATACTTTTGGGATACGGCAGTGATGTAAATGCAATATTTCATACTTTTTTTTGGGGTAAAATGAATATGATAAATTTTAATAGGGGTCAAACTGTAATTAACTAAAATATAATTTAATACTTATTCTTCTTTTCTATTATAATTGAGACGCATAAAAGAAAATAATATTTTATATTTGTGATTTGATACTTTTTTTATATTTGTGTTTTGTGTATGAATAATATTGGTAGTTTTGAGTATGAATGATGTTAATTTATGGATTGAATGGTATTTTTTATGCTAAAATAATTGTTATTTATATAATGTTTGGTAGTATATAAATGCTATATTCCAAAATATTTGAAATAAAATATATATTTCATTTTATTTTTTTCCCGTTATCTTTTGCTGTATCCGTATCCTCATTTTTTAAAAATTACTGTATCATGTACGTATCTGTTCCCGTATCTATATCCGTGCCTTGTAGCTTTTATAACTGCAATGAATTTTTCAGTATAGCCTAACCTATTGTCCCTATGTATCATCGTGTTGGATGACACACTAATTTTAATGATGTGGTCTTGATGTATGTTTTTTTAACTTAAAGAGAGTGGAGCTGAGCTGAGCTGAGAAAAGTAGCATGAAATAATGGAGTGAGTTTTGATTTCATTATTTTGCCTTTTTGAGGGGTGAATAGAAGATTTCCACATTTTGCAAGGAATATTTTGCAAAGCAGGCACTTAAAACTATTTATAAATTTTAATCTTATGTCAGAATTGGTTGTCTCGTTTGTCTTTTTGGATGATGATTGTTTTTGCTGTATTTTTATATGATGAACTCTTCGACTGATGTCCTATATGCTTGTTTTTAGTTTCAGTGCACCTGAGCATTGAAAGGATCTTATTTAATAGGTCCTGACTTCTGATCTTTTGCAAAAAATGTTTGGTCAAATGGTATTATTGGAGTCTCATTGTAAGAGGTTTAGCTTCATTTTGAGTAGTACCGAACAAATTCCTCGTTCCATCTTTGTATTTTTCTTTCTGTTCCTTATTGCTTGGTTTTGTCTTCAAGCAAGTCAAAAGCAGCTGCTGTACTTGATTGGTCAATCAGACGTTTACTAATTAGCTACTTGGTTTTTGAGTGCAGAAGTGGGCAATTCATTAGATAAATGAGTTGTTATAGATTGAATGTAAGAATTACCTTGTGTCACACCCCAAAATCAAACCCCAAAATCAAGGATGAGACCGGCCGTAAATCATAGTGTCTTAGCTCGTGGCACATGCATGCCTTCATTAACCAAACTACCTTCATAAACAAAACTACTAACATTTGTAGTAGTAATAAAATAAAATCCTAAATAATTCTGTCAAATATAATTCTCCAAATAATATCAATCAACTAATCCACAACAGTAATAGTTCCAAAATTTATATAACTCAATAATAACGAAATTTTCAAACCCAAATAAATGATTAAACATTCTTGCTGGAGATCACAGTCTCGTGATGTCACGATCCAAAATAATCCCGAATTTTTGATTAAAATCCTTTCATCTCACCTGAAAAATATTAAAAATGAGGGGTAAGCTAAAAGTCTAGTGAATGGATTGCTAAGCTAAAAATAATAATATCCATTTGAAAATAATAAATTTTCAAATAAATAATTTAATGAAGTAAAGTTTTCTAGTAAAAATGTCCATTCATAAACAATAATAATTTCAAAACTTGCACGTCAGAGTGCAATAACATCCGTAATTCAACTTGTCAATCATAACAGTGATGACAAACATTAATCCGTGGATATATGGAAATTAAATATAAAATGTGTCAATATACTCTCTCAGGGGTAGTGCTTGTTGGATCCAATATCGCACTTAAATTTACCTAGTCTGGCTTTTGGGTTCTTCCTTAAGCCGATTCGATTAAGGTTTTTTACGGGTCTGTTCCTATAACCATTGAGAACTAGGGTCACCACGGTTTTTATGGGCCTGTTCCCTAGTTGCCAGAGTTACACCACTTAAGGAGCATGTCCCCTGGACTTTTATTTTAATTCCGATAACTACAATTAATTACCTATCACAATCTCATAAATTTCAAACGAGTACAAGTGTTCAAACAATTTTTCCTTATACTCAATAGTATAAAACATATAATCTCTTAGTGAAATAATAGAATTTTTCATAAAAATTGATTTAGAAAAATTTAACCTTGAAAACCTCTATCCATGGAATACCTCTATCCATGGAATAATTTATAAAATTAATACTCGTAAGGCAAATCACTCACCTTAAGTACAAAGAAGTAAAGTAGAAATATATTAGAATATTCTCTCACTATCTTTGAACACACGAATATAAATATCTATTATTTAAAAGCTTATCATAAAATTAAAATAATATTATTGACTCTGAATTCCCTCCATCAAAATAATCAGTAAATCTTTCATCGAATAATTTTAATAAACATCCACCAAACCTTTTTTTTTTTTTTTTAAAGTACACACTTATATATGTATATATATATATATACGATTGATTTCGTAAGCAAGCTTTCTCTTTTAACTTCACGTCACTCCAAATCTATCAGTTACTACTATCTCTCTCTCTCTTTTTTTACTGCCAACAACTTTTGTCAATGTAATTCTCCTACTGTATATATATATATATATATGCGTGCTTGTACGCTCGCAGCGATGTGTTGCAGTAATCGTTTCTTTTCCTTTTTTTTTTTTTTTTTGTCGAAAACCTAAACCTAATATATACACGCACATATATATACACACTAATTTCTAATCTTTTGCATCAATAATTTAGAGAGAAAAGTAATAAATACTAACATTTGGGATTTTTCTTCACTTTTCACTAGCATGCGCGGCCTTCATCTTTCTCTCCTTCTTTATCTCTTTTAGTGTAGAATAAAATAAAATCCTAACCTTTATCTTTTTCTCCTTTTCTCTCTTTTTATTTCTCAAATAGAATATAATAAAACCCTAAATGACCCAACCCCTATTATATATATATAATTTCTTTAATCGTGTGCCACCACATCCACTTAAATTACGGTGGACCTCCAATCAAACCTTATCATAAAAATAATTTCTTAAAATATCTAGTGGTTTACACTTATCTAAAAATAAATAAATTAATAATTTAAATATGATTTAAATAAATGCAATTAATTACGTAACAAAAATATAACTCATAAATAATTAAAATTCCAGATTGTAACACCTTGACTAGTGAACTAGTTTGAACTTATCAAAACAAATTCAGGTGGACATTTGTGCTTCAGTTCGGAAGGTCTACAGAATATGTATTTATTCTTCTTTGATTAAATCTCATAGAGAACCTACATGCTTAAATTAATAAATTGCTCTGAATGAGGGAAGTTGACAATCACGTGTGTTTAATAAAAAGAATTATGAATGCCATTTTATTATAGAAGAGACTTGGGGTAAATTAGAATAATTACAAAATTTGTTCTACTGACAGTGATTGTTATACAATTATACGAGTTCTTATTATGACGCAGCTCAGCCTGGATATGTAATGCTTCCATCATTGTGTTAATCTTATGTTCTTTAAGATTATGGTGTAACTAATTTGCATTTGTCAATAATGGTCGCTGCTTTGTGTAAAATTGCTTCTAAAAAGATAGTAATTTTGTGGAAAAAAGAAAAGGTGGATGGTAGTAAAATATGTATATGAGGCTCCTAAGTGTGCACCCACCACTCGAAAAAGTCTAATTGATCTTGAGCTTTTCATTGCACCTAATGAGACGTTTGGAATAAAAAGTTGTAAGCATACATGTGGTTTTGTTCCTTATATTTAACATTTGTCCATGCTACATTATATTGCTAGTGGAACCACTTGAATGGTGAGTGTGATTGATGCAAGGTGTTTGTTTTATTTCTGAATATCTTGGTCTTTGGCAGGACGGCTCTGAAGAGGATGATGATGAGCAAGGCGAGGAGGAGGAGGGGGAGGAGGATGGTGATGACGAAGATGGAAATTGAGCTTTTCACCAATAGCTGCTTTACTTATTTTGGCTTTTGTTGGTTTAGTATTGCTTGTGTAAAAGGGTATCTGAAGGTCGTAGAACGAAGTGACAGGTTTTTTTTCCGCTATAGTAGGTTGCAGAGGACTCCTCTAGTGGCAGGCCACCATTTGCTGCCGTTGTCAACTTGGGGTTCTCTTTACCTGACTTTCTTCATTAAGGCATATCATTTTGTTTTTTCATAGGGTTAATGCATGAGTTTTCCTCCATGGTGTTCAGATTTCCAGATGATCTGAGAGTATTTATCATTTAATCTACTAATGTCATGAACTCCATTGAGGTAGGGTTAAATTATACTATTGGATGTAAAGCTGTTTGGATGACCTATATATGCAAATTTGATGTGCCAATGCCTTCCCTATCCTGAATCTGCTTTGCAGTACCTAGATTCTATTAGCAGATGTTCTACATTTCATTTTTTAGTTGGGAGTGTTTGGATCTCCAAAAAGCTCCAAACTTTCTCTAATCAGATTTTGTTGCAAGTAACTTTTACATCAACTTTTGTTTTTTCTTTTTTGTTTTTGGCAAACTAAACATCACTTTATTTATTCATTGTTGCTGTGGGTAAATATTTCTGGATATCGGCACTCTTTTAAGTGTTACCTATGATGTCTCTGTTTGTTATTGAAAAGGTTCTTTGGTTTTCAGCATTGGAGATGTCTTTGAATTTATTTTGCATTGTCTAATAGACTCTACTAGTGAATGCATCGGGCAGAAGGATCTCTTGACTTTGTCCGCACCACCTGCAGCAATATTTAATCTGGATGGATATTTGGTTTAGCAGTATTTGAGTTTAATCTGCAGTGATATCTCAGATAATGTCATTTATTTATTTTTAAATAAACTATATTTTATGTATAAATTATAAAATGTATTTTAGTATCAAAATAATATGTTTTTTATAAATTTTGACAAAAAAATTAAATTATAAATAAATGCATAAAATATATAAAAAAATTCTTTTTATATTTCGAGCAAGTCGGGACCAATATGCTTAATTATAAGCTTGGATCCTGGATGTAAGCCACCCCGTTTGGAGCTAATCTTTTTTAATTTTTTGTGTTTTGAAAGAAAAAAAAATTAATTTATATGATTTTTTATTAGAGATGTTAGGTTGGTAAAAAGTACAATAAAAACATAAAAATTTGACTTAAAAATGATATATATTGGAATTTGATTGAAAATAATAATAATAAAAATTATTAAATTTTTGTTACATTTGGAGTTCAAAAAAAAC
>QLOD02000013.1:33195891-33209616 GCA_003260245.2 Sideroxylon spinosum | reverse complement strand
ATAATAATAATAATAATAATAATAATAAAGCAACTTTTTGAGGGTCTCCAAAAGTTCGAAATTTCTTCCATGAATAATTACAATCACTGTATCTTGCGAAAGCATCATAAAAAGATTTTGACTTCAAAATATCCTAGTTTAGTGTAACCGCAATCCGTTGGATCCTTTTTGTGTATCTTCTTGATGCTTTTAATAAAATTTTGATCGTTTATCAAAAACAAAATAAAATATCCTAGTTAAGTGAAACTCTCTCTCATCTTTTCCTCCCGATCCTCCATCTTCTTGGCATACCTTAGGAATATTAGAAGAATTGTTAAATTCTCAATTTTGAATATTCCTTCTAAAAGTAATGTTCCATGCCATTTTACAGTCATGCAAATGGCAATAGTCTACCACTGATGCATATTTCTTCAATGGCAAATTTGCTCATAACTATAATGTACTCACTCAAACATCCAATATCACTTGAAGGATACCTCTAAAATTTCACCCGGTCATCTCTTTTGTCTTCAAAGTTAATATATCTCATAGTCTTATCGCAACACATCCAAATGCCTCTTCATACCCTTGCTTTATGAGACCTTTCACAGCCTTTGTAGTCCAATCATCCCAAGACACTCCATATTTTGTCACCACTAATCCCCTCCATGGACGCTCATTTTAACACATGAACCCCAAAGCCATTTACCTAAACAATATCACTAATTTAAGATTACGATGTTTTATACTATCACTACTATTAAGAACACACACCATATTCCAATCTACCAATTGTCCTCCCTCCCCTCCCCAAAAACCAAAAAAAAAAAAAAAAAGAAAAAAAAAAGGGAAAAAGTCCCTTTGAAGATTTTCCAATTTCTTCACTATCGAAACTACCACTTTAGACATAAACTAGGTTGCATGATTGCTAGAGAACTCTTGCGCATAATGTTTCCACCTTTTCAAAGGAAAACTTCCTTTGATCTCGGTAGCTTCCTTTGATATTTTTCACTTATTCCATCCCAGCCCTCTAATTCTTTTATGAAGAACCCAAGCGAAGGCCAAATAAGAAGGAAGCATCCCCAATTTACACCCTTAATAGTTTCCAAGTCATTCATATTTTGAACATTGCCTACTGAGAGTAGTTTTGACTCGCCTAGATTCACCTTTAAACCGGACACTACTTCGAAAGACAATAGCACCTGTCTAAGATGACCCAACTTTAACACATCAACTCCACCTAACATAATAGAATCCTCATTGACGGACATTTTCTTTATTGTTAGTCTCTGTCTACGGTGTCCCTGCCCTTTTGTCGTCAAGTCAATGTTATCCCCCTATCGTTGTTGTTGTTTTTATCTTCTTGTTTTCTCATAGTTGTCATCACTAAAGCTATTGTCGTTGCTTTTTTACAAAACTGTTGTCGCTACTATTTCATTGTACCATTGTTGCTGCTCTCTCACAACCATTATCATTGCTTTCTTATAGTCATTATCACTGCTATTTTGTTGTTTTCTCATAGTCACTGTCGCTGCTATTTTTCTTAGTTTCACAACTATCTCAAGTTGTTTTCACTGCCATCTGGCAGGCATTTTCGTCGTTGTTTTGGATTTAACTTGTAATGGATTCAAATACACGTTGCTAGAATATCCGAACTCAAGTTGGTGTCTGCTTTGCCACCTTGAATTTGAGGGAGAGAGTTAACGGGTATTTTGGAAATAATCTTTTTGATATTATTTCTAATACTCTCTAAATTCTTTGATATTATCTCCAGAATATTCTTAGATATTCTTCAAAATAATTTTTTTTTGATATTCTCTAGGTTATTATTATACTTGATATTCTAAAGGTTTACTTTATCATTTTGTATTAGTGGCCATTTCAACTATAATTAGGCCTAGTATTTGATAGTTGATATAGTGAACTGAATACGATTTTTTCCCCCCTCTATTTCTTCACATGGTATTTAAGTTATGGTTGTTTTGGGTTCAAGTCTTGTTATCAGTGTCTATTTACCATTTGTTCTTGCCCACGCTAGTCAATTTGTGTTAGTGCAACTTTTTTTTTTTTATAATTTGGTTTATCTCTGGTCCTCATACGAGTTGGGGCTGCACATGAGGGGTAGTGTTAAAATAACTTGATATATATCATTGCATCCATTTCCAAAAAACTAAGCTTTTGAGTCACCAATAGCTTTTGGGACAATTGGTGATGCAATGAAGGTCGAGCAAACAGGAAAGTTGTATATGGATTGGGTTTTTCATCTTCTCTTTTTTTTTTTAATTTTTTTTTTGCAAAATGGAAGATGAAGGAGGAAGAAAAGTCAAGCTCTTGGCTTTGATACTGTGTTAAATTTATTCTAGATTGGAAGAAAAAATAAAAAGAGAAGGATGATACGGTGTCATGAGAAAAAAAACCTTCACAGTAATCTCTCTCTCTCTGCGCAAACGCATGAGCATGCGTGTTTGTAATAATAACTCAAAAATAAAAAAGTATCCATTGAGTGGAAATATATCTCACATGTGACATCGATTACGAAGGTTTTAGTGGGCCCTGCCTTGAAGTAGAACCATTTTTTTTTTTTTGTCCTTGTGGAATTTGATTCATCAGGGGATTATTAAAAAAGCTTTATAGATGTCTTCTGGGGGAATAAATGATTATGGTACTACTTAACTGTTGATAAAGTAGCATAATGTGGATAAATGCTAATATATTTTCCCTGTCCTCTGTTACAGGATATAGTATGATGTGTTGGGGAATACCTTTTAAATTTTTGCAGGCGACTGTGATTACTTAGTGCTAACATAAAATTTCTTTTGAATTCATTCCAGGGTGGCATCCTATGGTTCCAGAATTTGACTGAATACTCTCATGGGGTTTTAGGTCCCATCTTTCCCTTTATGATTGCCGGTTTGCATTTAATCAATGTTCAGGTATATGACTGTGCTGATGTCTTCTTCTCATCCTTCTATTTCATGTATTACACCCCTTCTTTGTGGGTGATCATAGTGTTGGCCCTGTTGGGTTCTTCCAGTAGCACCCTTGCTATGTGGAAAATGAGTCTTATCCTGCCGCTGTTGGGTGCTGGAGGGTGAACATGTACCGAGTTCCAATTCTACACCTACCTCATGCGCCCCTGGCTCTCTCATCTACGCAGGTGCATGGTGCTCTCCTTGCAAAGCGAGGTGGCTTCCCTTTTGGGGAATGATTTTGATTAAGCCTTTATGTTCAATGCTTGTGTGGGTAACCTCAAAGATCATTCGTAGTGCTGGTCCTCACTCATAAGTTGAGGCCATTCTCGTGCTTTAGCAAAGTTGATTGCCTATATCCTTCAATTGCTTGCTGAATTTACAAAGACTTTTTATTTTTTTTAAAAATTAAAATTACTTATCAGAAATGTGAAGGACATATTCTGGTGTAGTGTAGTGGTTATTTAATGTTGATTGGGTTACAGTGGAATTTAATAGTGCTTGTGGTCTTATTTCATATTGTTTATCAACATGAGAAGTGCCTTTTTAGGGTTTATTCTCTATTGACAGGTGAATGTAGAGCTTACACCATGATAGCTTACGCCATGATGGCCCATTGAAAGAGTGCTTACTAGCTTATTTACTATCGTGGTGGGAAGAGGTACATTGGTGGTAGATAAACAGATGAAGGTGCATAAACCAAATATTGGTCTGGGATTTTTATTTTTTTCAGACCGAAATTGATTATAAATGGTTAGGCAAGGGTTTAGAGTTAATTGTGGTTCTGACCGGTTTGATGATGGTGGTCTAACGGGAATTCAAAATCAAAATCAGCATTCTAAACTGTCATTGCAGAGAGAGTTATGGGATGAAAAAGAAAATAAAAAAGATGTATTACACGATACTATCAATAGACTGCAAAAGACCCCATCAGTCACATTGCCAATGCCTCCCATTGTACGTTTAATGCATGGAGAAAAGTTGAATTTGGTGGCATGGTAGTTTTTGGTGACCAATTATTTCACTAAAAATTGGAGCTTCCTGTGGACTTGCTTAACCTACTACATTTGACCCATCACTAAGTATCTAAGCCTAGAGAGAGAGAGAGGGGGGGGGACTACCTGCCACCTCAGCATAGTTCCTATGATTAAAAATACTAAACTACTGTCAGATATCAAAAAGGTTACACGAGCAATTGTAGACAATTTAACTTAGCTGATTCTTTAGGCAAGTCCTATGCTAGTCTTTACGGCTCACAATATTAGCTCAAGTAAGGTTTTCCTCTTTATTTCATGGTATTGCCCATATTTACATGATATTTTCTTCAATTATATATCAAATATTAAGTGAATAAGTTGCTGCATTGGTTAGAATTTTCATGCTACCTTTGTTTTGCTCCCACATTCTTGGTTCAGATTTAGCTCCATTTATAATTAATTATTCCATCTTTATGTACTGCAACTTAGTTTTTTCTTTTGCAAAATCGCGAGTATTATTATATGGCACATATTGCCTGTATTGCTATTTGATTATTAATAAGGATGTTTCTTGTTGACACGCCTTATTTGATTGGCACGTATGGTTTAATTTTCTTTGATCGTCTAGATTTCTTGTGATAATATATTCATTAGCATTTTTACATAATGGTTGTTGGATATAATAATCGAATTCATGGTGACCTTTTTCTTCTGCCATTCTATCAGATTTCTTTCAGGACATCTTCAGTGGGAAAAGTGACTGGCCTTTTGGGTTTATTAGCCAAGGTAAGTGAGTAGAAACCTAGTATTAGCTTACACTTGCCAACTACTGTTATTTTTTTCATAGATTTATAGCTGTAAATTCTGGTTATGCAAGCATAAATACCTTTTTTTTATCAGTTAACTGATAATGTAGAAAATTTTCTTTAAAATGTAGAAACAAACAGTTCTGAGAGATATCTGATGAACATTTAGTTTTTTCCTTGCCTGCCCCAATCTGAACTTAGTATGATATATTTTTTTCAATTTCACTCATGTTGTCTATTCTACTATTTTGCATGAATTTCTAATAATTTCCCATGCCTTTGCAGTATTACAGGTTTTACTTGAATCTTTTGACACTACCTATATTTATCACTGGGTTTTGTGTACCCCAGGTAACTAAATACCTTGTCTCTCTATTTATTAGGATTCCAGGCCATTTCATTTTTTATGTTTTAGGCGAACTTTTGTAGCCGGCAGTCAGCACAATATTTAGTTGGATTTTTTCATGGATTTGAGACCTAAGGAAGTTTGGTTTAGGCAAACTTTTGTGTGAGCTTATTACATTCAATAGTTTGAAGTCATTGGTTGCAATTCTTTGGGCATATTCATTTATTCTGTTATGGTTACCACTGTCCATTGAAAGTTCTTCACACTATTGATGTCAATTTCAATTGAACATATCACCAAACTAGGCCATCTTTTTATGCATTATCCTTGGGCTAAGGAGTTGTGGGATTTATCTCTCTTCATTTGGTATGAATCCGGTGTTTTCAAAGAAAATAAAATGTGTTCTACATGATTAGTTGGAACTATTGTTGACAAGAATGGAAGGTAGCATGGAGTATTGTTCCTTTCTGCTTATTATGGTTGATTTGGGAGAAAGGAATGAAAAAATAAAAATAAATGAATACATTGAAATTCCATTGCTTAAATTGAATAGTTTATTTCTGGAAACGGTGCATAATTTGTTAGAGGGGGGAAAGAATCCAGGTTTTGATATTTTTTTTTTATCTTTTGTTGAGAATATGGTTGTTCAGGTTTTGGGTTGGGATGGGTCTTGCTTTAAGTGCAGCATCACCTTGATGCCTCTTTAATATATTTGTCTGCTTATAAAAAAAGTAATAAAAATTTATGCTTATAATGCTTAAACTTGAACGTGTAGAATCCTATCATTGCAAATCAGTTTGATTCTTGAATATTTTTTTGCACATCTTACACACACACACACAATTTTTTTTTTTTTTTTTTTTTGGGGGGGGGGGGGTATTGAGAGGCACATAAAAAACTGATGCTTAAGTTATTGTTTCAAATAGGTGCTCATGCTACAGGGTGATTCCAAAATGTTAGGAATGCCAGTGTTTAAGTTTATGGGGGAGAAACATCTTAATCAACTGGCTTAGCTTATAATGTTTCTTGCTAACTGTTAGATGGGCACTTCTAAATGCAAGAAGTAATTCATTGGCACCAGACACTTGGGCAGGAGTAATGGAACATTTCTAGTTGGACTTACTTATCGCAAGCACGAAATGTTTATTCTTATTTGTCTCATTATTTTATATTAAACTCATTATAATTTTAGTTCTTGGACAAATTAAAAAAAAGTGAAGTGCCCTTTTTTTTAAATGCTCTATAACATACAGAAACACCATTAGCTTGGAAAAAAAATGACATTAATGAACATTGGATTTAGCTGTGTGATTACCTGGCTGTGATTCTGCATTCTATATGCTGTGGAACAACAAAGTAAGAAACATTCATGTGAATATATATCACCTTTTGTCTTTCTTTTGTCTCAATAGATCCTGTTGGTTGCCTTCCCAAAGCGTTTTTTATCCGAAGGGTCAAAATTGTTAAGTCTTGCCTTTGTTCTGTTTGTTTTGCAGGGGAGTTTGGTCTACTGGCTGACTAATAGTTCGTTATCTCTCTTTCAGGTTGGTCCTTATTCTTGATATCTTACATATAGTGGAAGAGTTTTACTATACTCAGGTTTCACTGCGTATTTTGTTACTGGCAATCCTGAAATGGAAGCATTAATTTCAATGAAGTTCCTTTGATGCATTTATAGCCCAATCATGGTTTTTTGAACAAAATTATCATAAATAACAGTGGAGATATTATCCAACAGGCAAATCCTATTCAAACATAGGAGGAGAATGAAATCATTTTTGGCTGCTTGGTGGGGGTAAGGATGCCCAAACATTGGAGGGTATGGGACTTCATTCTGTTTTATTGATTCACAAGAAGCTTAGAGAACTTTTGAAATATTTTTTGGTTGACTTAGAGAGAGAGAAATAAGAGAAAATTTACAGATACAATAGGTTGACGAGTTGTCTTGTCCTTATTATACAGTTGGTTAAAGAGGGGTAAAGAGCCCGAGTAATTTTCTCTCCTGAATTTCGTAGATAGTTTGGTGTTGTAACTCAACCTTATGGTCTTCTAGCATCTTCTTGATGCTTTTTTTTTTTTTTGAAATAATATTTTTATTTACTTATAAAAATATAATAAAGAGGCATATCCTATTCAAAAAATGCATTGGATGGATGGACTGATGTATCTTTGGCTGGAAATACTGTGCAGCCTGGATTAATGAAAGAACAAAGGGGAAAGAAAAAGTTGGAGTTTGTTTCTACACCTCCAAAACAGAATGTTCTCTAATTCCCCATCTTGCCTAACAGGAGCAAAAGTTTAGTTAACTAGTATCTCTTACATATCATATTCCTCCAAAAGTCACAAGGCTTGCCAGATTCTCCTCCAAGAAAGAACCGTCTGAAAATGTCCTCTCCCCTTGTTTTCTCCATTAAATTTCTTGTAAGTAAATTTTTACTCTTCAAACTGACTACTGGGAATGTGAGATAGAGTTTCATCTGAAGTATCTAACTCTATTGTCCATCTACATATATGCATACGTGTAATATGCTTATCTATTGGATGCAAATGTACAAATAATAGGAAATGTTTTGAGATGTTTTCAATGAAGTGACAACTAACAGTTATAAAGAGAGCAATTGATGAAAATAACTAAAAAATTGGTCTTTTAGCTACTTTAAAAAGATGGATCCAATGTGATTTTACAGTTGACACCCGCAATGACAGTTATCTCTTATATCTTAACCATTCGAGAGTGAGATGACAATAAGAGCCAGAATAAAAATTCTTTGATCTTTCACTTTCAGATGTACTCTTTTTTTTAAGGGAATTTTACTTTGGATAAAAAAAAAATGCTTGACTGATTGATGAGGAACAACTCAAAATATATGCTTGGAAAGGAGCAAAAAGAGAACAACTGCCATGAGTCTCCTCATTGGTATCACATGATAGGGGTTGTGTTTGAGGGGTTTGGTTAAATACAAACAATTCTAACTATTTGGATATAAGAAAACCCAGATTTGTCAAAATCAGGGACATTTTCTTTGGTCATTTTTCTGGGTTCATGATCTTCATTATATTTACTTAGTGTTTAAATTCCTAGGTTGTTTGGTTGTGCATTTTACTATTCCTTTTTCTTTAAAAAGGTTCCTTCTGCTGGGTTGGGGTCTTGGGAACATGGGTAGTAGTTATTAAGGCATAGGTTTGGGTTGGAAATGAATCCTGTCTTCTTTCAAACTTGCTTTGTTTCTGTTGCTACTTCCAGGCTAATTAATATGCTAAGATTCCTGGTTACAATTAGATTATATTGCCGTAAAATATTTGCCTTATCTTATATTTCATGTTGACTGATTCGTTCTTATGCTCAATACTATGTTTATGCCATATTAACTACTTTCTGAGGATACAATCTCTGGAAATGTCTGTTGTGGGCTTCTCAAGATTTGGAGCTTTTATAAATTAAGGTCATCTTTAGCATCTAAGCAGTTTTAAAATGGTAATGAACTTCCGCAGCTAGTATTGCTCAGTAATCCTAATGTTCGTGAGAATCTGGGCCTACCTGAGAAGAATGCTCCACTGGCTACTGCAATACCTAAAGAAATGGATACACCTGGGATACCTCAGATACATCTGCTAATAAAAGGCCAAAAAATTCTTGCGCAGCATATGTCACCTCTA
The DNA here is from genome assembly GCA_003260245.2 of Sideroxylon spinosum. Taxonomy (NCBI): domain Eukaryota; kingdom Viridiplantae; phylum Streptophyta; class Magnoliopsida; order Ericales; family Sapotaceae; genus Sideroxylon; species Sideroxylon spinosum. The sequence goes on along the minus strand of QLOD02000013.1, from coordinate 33,200,882 downwards.
GAACTGCTTGCTGTGAGTGTAGAACTTGCACCTTATCTCTTTAATATGTGTCTGAGATGCTTCTTTTCTAAGCACCCCCCCCCCCCCCACAAAAAAAAAGTAATAATAAATAGATAAATTAATTAAAAAATAAAAATAAAGAGTCTCATGTCTTAATAGTTGAAATTTTTAACAGTTCTCTATCAAACTCTTGTCTGAAGGTCATAGAGATAGAGCAATGCCATTGCTACGGTAACATCTTTTGTCCTCCAAATTGCTTGGTCGAATATGATTGTACTGTGCAAGTGACTTATTATTTACAGACTAGCACTTGACAAGGATCCTGATTATGTGAGAGCTTTGGTTGTCATGGGACAAACATTATTGCAAAACGGACAGCTAGCTGAGGCTCAAGAATACTTAGAGCGTGCCATCTCCAAGGTATGAATTTTGAAGATATTTATTAAACTGCAGTTTTTAATCCCTTTTCTGCACAGTGCAACATATTTGTTATCAGCAACTGAACAAAGTTTTCTAGTTATGAATCGCAAATTGAATTTTAATCAAACTTGTTTGTGTCATTTACTAGTGTCAGTCAGCAGTCATTAAAAATTGCACGATGTGGGCAATTTTGAATTTCTTTCAAATCAAATTGTATAAAATCCTGTGATCACGAACAAATTTTATCTAGTAAGGATCAGTTTTTGTTATACCGAAATGAGATCTTTTGATTGGTTAATAACTACAAGCTGAAAATATTGATTCGATGGTGAGAATCACTGTTGGATTTGGAACAAAGTCCTTTTGCGTGTTATATTATGTTTTCAAAATAGTCTTTGCTTCCTATATTCTTACACCCAATGTTTTAACTTTGAGTAAATTTTGCATAATAGACTAATTTTATTAATCGTGACATGTGCTTCCTTTCATTTGGTTGAGAGTATAATGCTAAATCTGACATCAATTTTGTGTGAACTACACAAACTATTCAGTAATAGAAAAAACAACCCCCTGAAGATTCTATGGCTCTTGCAAATTTTCTTCACTCTAAGTGTGTGTTTGGAGTGAGGATTTGGGGAGGGAAAAATTAAAGAAAAGGGAAAGGAAAATAAGAAGGAAAAATAAATTCCTGAATGCATGTTCTTATTGGAGTGGATTAGAATATAGATGAAAATTAAGTCATCAGTAAACTGGTTTTCCAATTTAATTATTTTTAATTTTTCAAATCTCATGCCTTTTTCCTTCCATTTTCCATAACAAATCAAACAAGTAATTTTGAATCCCTATCCTTATCTTTAACAAATTCTTGATCCAACCATAGGCTAAGTGTAGCAAGTACATTTATACTCAAATTTGCATTCTTTCTTCTCCACTAATCAGATGATTTTCTGTAATTTCTCACAGCTTTTTTTCATTGGCTATCCATCCGAAGTTGAGGAGATTGATCTCTTGATTCTTGCTTCTCAGTGGGCAGGTGTTGCCTTTATACGTCAGGTGTAGTTTCAGTATTCCTACTGCAACTCTTGGATAGAATCTGATGATGAGCATAACTTTAAAGGATTGGTAAATGTTGATTTTAGTGTTTTATATTCTGGAAAATGCAAATGAACTCTTGGGCATCTCCAGGAATGGTAGTGAAGTTCCCCCATACCGTTTGGCAAATATGCCTTTTGCTGTTCCGTGTACCTGGTTTTGTCCGTGTTAGTTGGCAAACACACTTCTTCTAGTTGTATATGATTTTGGCCTGTTTTAACCGGGTTTCTTCTTGTCTTGTCTTGGACATTTTATATCTTCTCTGCACCCTTGGTTTACATCAGAGTTAGCAGTTGAACTGGCCGAGGTTGCTCGTAACCAAATGGGTTGTTTCAGCTTGTATTGTAAATCGATCGCATGTTGAACAGTGAGGGAAAATATTATGCTCTTTGATACTTATTTTTTTCATTTGTTTTAACAGGAAAAAATGGAAGAGGGAATCAGACATCTAGAACGTGTAGCACGTTTGAATGAGCCGGAGGATCCGAAGAGCAAAGCCCATTACTACGATTCCTTTATACTGCTTGCTAGGTATGAATTGGAGGAGAGACTTTTTATTCAGTCCAATCCTTCTAGTTAGTTGTCCAATCCAATCCCAAGAAACATTTACTTTTGGATGAACAATTTATGGAAAGGTTTTAATGGTTCTTTTCCATCTTCTTCAGTTTTTAGTTCTCATATATATATACCATTATATTCATATCACTTGGTTTCGTCTGTCATCAACAAAGTCATCTTCTTATGTAGCAAATACTGGCGACTTATATTCAAGCGAAAATTTTCAGTGCATCAGCTTTCTTAAAGCATGCATTTGAATAAAATGACCTCAGAATCAAAGAATTAAAAAAAAAAAATGTTTCAAAGTATTTTTTGGGTTGGATTGTACTAACAACCATCAAGAAGGATTGAACTGAAACTCTTCTCGAGTTTTGGGGTTATTTTTGTTTTAGGAAGCGTCTCCCGGTCTCATTTGTTTGTCTTCGGGACGTTTTTTTATTGGATTTTCAGTGCACTATGCAATGAAGGTCGTAAGGCTGAGGCTGCGAGGTATTTGCACAAGGCTGTTGCCTATAATCCTGATTATAAAGTGTACTCGGAACAATTGGAAGAGGAAGACAATTTTGTGGCTGATCTTGCCAGCAGCAGGAGGGGAGACAACCTGAACTCCTAATACTAAAAGTTTTTGTAATTTTTATTTTTTTCTATTCTTAATCCGAATTTGGATTCCGCTGGATTAAACATGGTCTCTAAATTTTGTAATTTATTATTTGTTTGATTTGAATTTGGCTTCAGCTGGAATAAACATGAGCAAGAAAAGTCCGTCCCTTCTCTCTCTCTCTCTCTCTCTCTCTCTCTCTCTCTTCCCCCCCTCCTTATTATTATTATTATTTTTGGGGGGGGGGGCGAGGGGTTAAGCCAGGTGGTTTCAAAACTTTAAAAGGCTACCCATTTCATAAAAATTAATTTAATTTATTAAGAATTTAATAGATTAATAAATAAAATAATTAATAGTAAATTAATATTAAACAAATAAAGACCCAGTTAAAAAAAGTATTTGAGTTATTTAATTATTTTTTTATTAGTAGAGATTCTAATTTGAGTTTTTAAACACACGAGTTTGGATGGAATGGAATGGGAAAAAAGGTAGGGAGAAGAAAAGATTTTAAAATTTATTATTTGTTTGTTGGGGGGTTTAGGAGATAAAAAATGAAATGAAAAGAAAGGTTGGCGTAAAAATTTTTAAAAATTTAATCCTCTAAAAAATAAGCAGAAATGGAAAGAAGAAAAAAAATTAGTAATGATACTTTTAAATTACCAAGATAAAAAAAATTAAAAAGAATTATGAACATATCTTAACTAAATAAATTGATAATCCTCAAACTTTTCAAAGGGTTTAATTGTAAGATAACAATATCTACTTCTTTTTCTTTCTATTTCTTCTCAACTCATAAAAAAAAAAAAAAAGTATCTTTTATTTTTTTACTTAAATTTACAATTAAATAGAAAGAGGATTTAATTATAAAATAATATACACTTTTTTTTGAGGTTTTAATGAAAATATTTCTCAAACTACCCTCTTTGTTTTTTTTTTTTTAATTTAGTGCTCAAACTACCAAATACACCTGTTGTATTTTTGAACTATCTAATTTTCTTTTATTCGGTCCAAACATTAACTTTATCAATTAAAGTTAGCGGAAAAATTATCATGTGCGGGTCATGTGATCTTTTTCATTAGGGATGGTAACGGATCAGATCGAGATCGGGTATTGTTTATACCATCCCCGAACCCATTGGTTAAAAAAATATCTAAACTAGGCATGTTCCCCAACGAGTATTTTTATCTACCTACCATCCCCTAACCCATCAGGTAATCGGCTATCCATCGAGTAATCGAGTACCCATAACTTTAAAATATGAGACTGTTAAATCAAGAATAAGGATTAAAATATTCTTTGAATACGATAACATTATTAGTGATTTTACATCTTAATCAACTAAAATAATAATATTTAAATAAATATATTTAAATATTTCTTACCCAGTAAAATTTATTATATCACTTTTATACACATAAAATTTCAAAAAAAAAAAAAATGAATTTCATATTTGATCTCATCTTTTACCTCTACAATAATTACATAAAAAAAGAATTATGTTCATTTATTATATTGAGAAGAATGCAAAATCTAAAATAAATTATTTTAATATCAGAATCTTGAGTTATTTTATATTAATTAAATAGAATCCGTTCTTTGAATAAATAGTATATATATTATTTAGTATCCAAATTGATAGTATTATTTGTATAAATTAGGAATTCAATAATTTAGGCTGGTAATTGAATAATTTAAATGAATAATAAAATATAGTACCTACTACATATTTAATAAGTAGATAATTAGTGCGGATAATTTGGGCGATAATCGGATAATACTCATTGGGTACCCTATAATCAAGATAATCAGGACGGGTTCGAGTAATACCCGTCGGGTACATTACATTTATCAGCCTCGTACCCTTATCCTATAGTTATTTTATTTTTATATCCCAACTTCTTTCATTATTTGTAAAATTTAACAATAACCGCACTTATTGGATCGGAGTTGGACAGGATGAAATTGCTATTCCTATTTTTCACCCCACCCCAGGGACATAACGGTTAATTTATATCTAATTAATTTAACTAATTAATTTATTAAAATAATTTAATAAGATATATTTCATATTACTTTAATTGATTAGATTAACTAATTAATTAAAATTAATTATATTATTTATTAAGAATTTATTTTAATTTGATAAAAATATTTAAATAAAATAATTCGTTTTAAGATGATGCAGCGAAAATGGATAAATTATTAAAGTTTAAAAAAATGTTTTGTACTGAGAAAAAAAAAACATATTGAAAATACTTTTTCTTTTTTTAATTTGTTTAAGTTTTCATTTTCCAAAAATAGTCAATATAAACGTTGCCAAAA